>JAHZNG010003465.1:0-22016 GCA_027744375.1 Orchesellides sinensis
CTGCATACCTGACTAATTTCTACCTTCGAACTGCGTTGTTGTCTAAAAACAGGATCTTAGCTTGGTTCATAAATCAAGCTTTATCATTTGAACACCAACATAACCGTAAGGGAATTCAAACAAGCGGTTATAAATTAATGTATGTATTTCAAAATTTCCCCCATACTAATCTTTGCTTTGTTTCCACTTCGAAATTAAAAGCAAATCTATGGAAGCCTTGTGACTTGAATGGAAAGATGGTCAGTTTTGTCCTAAAAATGCTATTACTGTCTTCCCCACTTGTTACAGTGGTGTCTGTAATTGTAACAGCTTTAATTCCTTGCTTGCCTGTTCACCTGGGAAATTTCTTGTATCCGCAGTGCACCACTTTCAAAACTATTCATGACTTGAATTTGCTCATAGGCTGGGTGTATTTAGTCATTGTAAGACTTCTTGTTCTAAGCGTCTTTATAAAGGTTTGTGACTTCTTGGTAGCTGGAATGATTACCGAGTACCTGATTTCATTTACGTTTGCTCATTGTATCCGGAACTACACAAAGTTATTTTTGAAGTAAGTCAGTTTTCAGTATAAAATATTTCCATCCCATTTAAACTTGATTCGATTGTTGACTGACACAAGATGAATTTTATTTTTAAAGCAACATTCAGCTTTTAAAAACCGACCGATCAACAAACCTTGTAAGGGCATACGATAAATTAAAGCTATTTCGTCAGATTCAATTACTTACCAAAGGATTCAACGAGTTTCATCAAAAGCACAGCTCTGTTATTTCAGTTTTTCAAATCACAGCTTATGTTGTGATTGGTCTATGGGCACTGATTCGATTATGGGACACTTTGGTGCTTCCCCAAATCATATTATTTGCTGTTTCTGTTATTGAGCCGTTCATTGCAATGATTTTGGTGTTCGGGACTCAAGCTAGTATTTACACTACATCTCATGCAACAATCAGGAAGATAAAAGGTATGAGCTTCGTGCAGCAGTCTCCACTTCTTAGAAGACATGTGAAATCCTGGTTTACACTAAAGGCATATTTAGGCTCGGTCAATTATTTTGACGAGGCCACAACTTTAAATATTTTGAACTTTAGTTGCAACCAAGTTGCTAGTCTTTTGCTTTTATAGATGAATACCGAAAGGTGCCAATTAATTAAATTTTAAGAATAAGGCAAATTTTATGAGGCGGAAGCGGTGTTTTTTGTTTTTGTGACGATCATTTTGACAGGTAGCAACACGTTAAAAAAGTTAAGAACCAAATAAAGTTAATCAGAAATGGCATATTGTTAGTGGAAAAGAATTGATTACCAGACACGGTTATATTGTCGATTTGTCACTTAACAATGTCAAAGCTATTTAAAGAGGACATAAATAATTATCTTCATTACTTTACCTTTGGCGTGTGTAGTCGTAGTCTGCTTACATATTAGTGGGTGGAATTTGGCTCACGATTTTATAAGAAGTGATGTGACACCTATTATCCATGTTTTCATATGTTTACGCAAGAATCGGAAACAACGAACGGACAGACGGCTAAATTTCTAAATAATTTAAAGGTATAGTAGGTTCGGTGGTATCTGGGATTTCGCTGGTCCACATTTGTTATTGTTCGTTTTAATTATTTTAGCATTCATAAACTATTTCAAACAAGGAAATATTTACCCGTCATGCTTGAAATATTGATTCGCTACACTGCCTTGCGACAAAAGACTAATATTTGTCTGATCGTAGCTTGGACATTTTGTGTGGTCAGCCTAACAAGCGTGAGCGTGACAGGTGAATTGATTTACGTCATTTCAAAATCATAGCCCACAACGAAAAACCTTTAAATAACTAATTGTTGTATATTATTCAGCTCTGACTTGCTATACGTGTGAAAATTGTAATCGACAAACTCCTTTCGTGTCAACGGAGTGTACAAATGCTGAGGAAGGAAAATATCCTCGATGCTTGTTTCAGTTATCCTTGTACGACAACGGGACTGAAGTAGAACAGCGGGGATGTGACACTTCGACACATCCAAATAATAATGGTTGCGGGAAACTCATAAGACATTACTGCCGTTTTGACCCTAAAATACTTACTATTACTTGTGACAAGGACAACTGCAACGCAATGCCCTATAATGAAACTCATGCTCCCTTCGGACTATTTCACACATTGAAACTAAGTTGTCGGATCAATCGGGGAAAAAATTCTGTTCAATAAAACGTATTTTATTTAACTTGCAATAATACTTGTTACGAAATTTTTAGAGAGGTGTAGTAAAAACATGTACATACATTATTGTATAGGTATTACAATGTACGCTTCCTCATCGATAGTCATGGTCAGATATTCGTCCGACAAAAGTCATTCTATTACAGAACTTGACTCACTGAGTCATTCTCAACACTGTTAACGAAAAAATTATATTGATAATTACAACCATTACTTGATAATGGACCACCGGAATAATATAACTCTACAGCCAGTAATCTTTTTTTCCTTCTATGTAGTTCATACGCTGCTTTATGGTTAGTAAAAATTAGTGCGCTTTGGATTTGAAGGCAACTTAGTGAACTGAGATCAATAAAACCAATTATTAACCAACCAATGAGTCATTCATATTATGTAAAAGTTTTTAACTTGCGGATTTTTAGTGCATTTTGTATCATCAGTAAATCAATAGCATACACCGGAATGTTCGAAATAACAGTCGTTTCAAAATGGTTAACATTTTTGGAGTTCTCTTAATTGTCATTTTTTGTATTTTCATTGGTGGCGCAAGCTCTTGGTTAAGAAGAAAAAGTGGAGGTGTGTCAGCACAAGAATTCATGTGGAGTACAAACAACGTTGGAGTTTTTGTAGGGGTTTTCATCATGACCTGTTCCTGGGTTTGTGGAGTTTACATTTAGTGGAACTGCTGAAGTTGTTTACACGTTTGGGCTTGTTTGGTGTCAAGCTCCATTTTTTACCCTTTATCTCTTATAGTTGGTATGTACTTACTCAGTGCAACCTTAAACGAAAAGTAATTTAAACCATTGCATTGTTTGTTTGCACATGGCTATGAATTTGAATCCAAATGTAGGAACATTATTTGCTAAGAAATTGCTAAGACAAGGTCATACTACTATGCTGGACCTGTGGTACAACGTATTTGGAGAGAGAATTGGAGTACTCTTAGTTCTCTCTGCCTTGTGCACAGAAGTAATTTGGACTGCTGGGATTTTAACCTCGTTGGGTGCAATCCTGTCGGTTATCTTTGATTTTGACTTTACTTCTTCCATTTTAGCATCTGCAGGCATAGTCATTGTTTGCACGTTTTTTGGGGTTTCCTGTGAAGTAGC
Source organism: Orchesellides sinensis (assembly GCA_027744375.1). Taxonomy (NCBI): domain Eukaryota; kingdom Metazoa; phylum Arthropoda; class Collembola; order Entomobryomorpha; family Orchesellidae; genus Orchesellides; species Orchesellides sinensis. The sequence goes on from JAHZNG010003465.1 coordinate 3,327, forward strand.
GTACACGAATGTATTTTAGCTTATTGTCATCTTTAATGGGCTGGTGTTAAAAATTAAAATACATTATAACTTACTACATAATATGTCATTTTATGTCATCTGGTTTCATTTTGTGTTTTGTAGTGGCTGTGCGTTACATTTGCTTTGACAAATGAAGCAGTTGGTAGCTTGACTAATGACGATATAAACTGGATCGGAGAGTTGAAACTAGAACATTATGGCATTTGGATTGACGCCCTGTTTCTAGGTTTTGGTTGGTTGAACCCCTTGTCAGATCTATTTTCAACGGATGTTGCCCAGTCAAGGTAATTTTACTTCCCAAGTTGTGTCATCCGCTAATGCTCTCGGCTGACTTATCATGGCTGTTAGAGCCGTTTTATTAGGAGGTATTGCAAAAGTAACAGATTAGGATACGACTATGTATGTCGTATCCACGGGATGGACCATATTTCTCGCGGTGAATTCAACAAAATCTTTCCCCTAACTATTTACAACTTGATCCCTGCAGTGGTTTCATTGTTTGGATTGGGAATTTTGACTGTCGCAGTATTATCCTTTAAGGTTTTGAATAAGCTGGAGACCGAGACACCCAACTTGATTGCAAGGAAAGTGTACAAGCCCATCTTCAGACCAAATGTACTTTGACACTAATTACCTAATATCATATCATACTTCACCTTGAGGGATACTGTGTTTATCTATTTCAATATTGCTTTAGGCATCAGAACAAGAAGTAATGTTGATTGTACGTATTTCAACGTTTGGATTTGGAGGAATACCAGTCTTCCTGGCCTTCATAGCCCCTGGCATTTACTCCCTTTGGTTGGATCACAATTCTCCCCAACTGGTCAATAATGGTCGATTATTCAGTTTTCTTTTATGTTTTCAGACCCTTGAGTTACAATTTGAGATATGTATGTTATTCTATTCCCACAACTACTCATAGCAGCTTGCTTCCCTCAACACTCTACTGCTTACAGGAGTTTGGCTGCCTATATTATATAGGAATTGTACTGAGGCTTGGGGGAGGTGACCAGGTATTCAATTTTAAGGCATTCATTCGTTTTCCAGGTTATGAAGCCGCTGATGATATGAGCTGGGAAATGCAACGCTTTCCTTTCAAAATGTTTCCATGTTGGCGTCTTTAGCTACACTTGGTACGGTATTCAATAGAATATTGAATATTTGATTGTGAATGCATAATAGAGTATTAAAATTACTCTACAGTTAACAAAGATCCCATGTACCTATATTCTAATCTAAATCCATTTGACATTGCCAGTTAAGCATGCACTAGGACGGTACTAGTTTTAGACAAACTGTACTAGTTGTACTAGTTTGGAAAAAAAGTAAGAAAAATCATATTTTTATGAATAAAAAAGAGAAAAACGGGTATTTCAGGGGTTATGGACTAGATCCATGTGCATTTTGTCAGTTCATTCGATCAAAATCAATATTAAGACAAGCAGACGTTTATGCTCTTTGTATAAGGGAATGTTGGAAAATAGCTAATGCTTTATTGATTTGTAGGCATTAAATTTGACCCTTAAATATTTAGTTTAAAAGTTAAATTTGTTGTATCGCTGTATTTTGGAACTATCAGAAACAATTTTTTGTCGCAAGAGCCTCCCTAATTTAATTTTTTAAATCTTAATTAAAATTTTCCGTTCGCTAATGACTAATGATTTTAACAAACAATATATTTAGCAATAAATGTTTTACTTTTGCCTTTTAAATACAAAAGTTTAGGCTCAATCCACTCGCTAATTGTTTTAACAAAGTGAAAACTCAGCAATGAATTTCGTTCCTTTTCCTTATAAAATACAAAAATTTTGGCTCGCTTCGCTCGTTAAATTTAAAGTGATAATTTAATTTTGTTACTTTTTTTAAAACTTAGAATACAAAATTTTCGTCTCGCTTCGCTCGCTAAAATTTCCTGAAATGCATTACAATAACTTTGCAACTCTGTAAATTTTAATTTGTATGCGTAATGTGCAACTCGCATGCACTGCCAAATATTGTATACTACACCGTACATGCAAAAATGTATGCATCTCAAGCATAGTAAATATATTTTTCCTCATAGTACACCGCACCCTATCGGGGGGAGGGGGGGAGGTGTGTACTAGTCTGAGCCTAGGAAAATATGGTCACCCTGGTAGTAATCTTTTGGACAGATGTCGCATTTGAAGTCCCGTCGCCCCTCGTGCCGCCGCTTGTGGCCTACAAGAGTTCTAGCAGTTCTGAAAGCTTCTCCACAAATGGAGCACACGTGTTTTTTTTGGTATGGAGGAAACGATGAGCCAACAGTTCCTCCTTCACCTTGAAAGATGCATCACAATTCTCATACTCGCATTTCCAAGATCCGTCCTTATCTGGTACTTTTAAGTTAGTCTTCCTTTCGGTTGAGCTACCCTGAAATTTCACATACTGTTTTTTATAGTTTAACCTATCTATCTAAAAGAAGTACTACTCAGTCTTACCAGAACTGACGCATTGATTTACTTGCCTGTTCGTGTAGACCGACTGACGGTGTTGATTAAGGTCCTTCTTAGTTGGGAATCGCTTGCTGCATTCTTCACAACTGTTCAACGAATTTCATTATACCACAACTTCAACGTTATTAAAATATGCTAATTAACATGTTATTCTGGTTATAGGAAATGTGTAACGAACGTGTTTAAATAAAAATGAGAAATCAAATGTGAGTAGTACTCCTCGGACTTGGTCGTGATGACTTGTATTTTTTGTATGTATTTAATATTGGGATATCGTGAGCCTGATTTTCAAATAAGTTATACAGTATAATGCGAATGCGAGAATTTTAGATAATACGGTGTGGTTTGGCTTGGCGTGGCGTAGAACCTTAATCCGCCTATATATTTTGCGCGTAACTGCTTTCTGCATGCTAAATCTTGTCTTAGTTTTTTTGCAAATAGGATGTATGACCCTGACCAGATAAGACAACACTACGAATGAAACCCTGGAGAGTTATTAAAAACTACGCTATCAATATGTAGCAATAAGCAAAATGCATTTTATCAGATAGGATAGGATTTGTGAAGTTGATAAGGATTTTCATAGCTTTCTGAAATGTTATCCATCAAAGCTGTTAGCGACTACTAGAACAGTTTTTGCGAATATTGGGAATGACAACGACAAAAATTAAGCCAGTTAAAGCAAAGAAATTCAATAAACTAGAAGTTACATAGGTATGCTTTACAATTAAAAATACTTATGCCCGTATTCCCAATCAGGATTTTTCGTGAGTGAGGGTGANATACGTAGCCATTGGCAACTGAGTGGCCGCTCACCCTCACTCACGAAAAATCCTGATTGGGAATATGGGCATTAGTATTTTTCGCGAAGCCATCAGAAGTTGTTTTGTACCCCGCCGATGCTCGCGTTACATTGGCGACGAGAATTGTCTGCTTATACATAAATCAGTAATTTAATTTTAATTGAAACCATACAAAAGTCAGCTACAAAACAACTTTTGAACCTTTGTTTTGTAATATGACTTCGCGAAGGATACGTTGAAATGCCGTATACGTATGTTAGGTCTAGTTTTATGGAAGTCTGTGTGTTAAAGAGAGAAGTGAAGTTATTCTCCAAATTTTGATGACTTTGCAGCACTGACAATTAAATACCCATACTATGTAACTAGATTAAACATCATTATTCATTAGTACTTATTCCCTCGTGTCTTGTCTTAGGAACAATGATGATGAAAAAGATCTTAAAATATATTTTCTTGTATCTAAATATATTTTTATCATCATCATACATTGTAGTACGCTGTCTAATTCATGTTATCATCAGTCGTAGTCATGTTGTATATAAAGCAGTACGAAGGATTAATAATTAATAAACTATATTAAACAGTTGAATTCGTTTAACATTGTGATTGTGAAGAGACGTTTTTTTCTCGCATTCCGATCAAGAATGAAGTGTTCTGCATTCGTGACAGTCCTGGTTACGGGCTCTTGTACGGTCTTGGCCTTGATGATCGTTTACAATAGCGCCGATGGTGAGAATTGTAATAATTTCAGCGAACTTCGTGTTTGAAGTTCAATTATCTACATGCAAAAATCCAGTAAAATTTCCAGTTGTTTTAGAGCAGGAAAACTAATCATTTACATATATTTTCTATAAAAAAAGGCGAACAATATTACATGAGCATGAGACCGGATAATAATACAGAGACGGAGGATGTTTACACAAAAGTTTCGTTCGTAAATATAATTAGAGGATTTCCTTGGAAAGACTATGAACAGAGCATAAAAAATGAAGACCTGCCTATGTTTTCGACGTACTCAACAAAACTTTTGCTAACCGTTTTCCCAACTTTAGTCATGCCACCTTTAGCACCAATTAATAACTCATGCAAACCAGAAAAACTGAGTTTTCCTAAATCTTTACCTAAATGCAAGCGTCTTAAGCAACTACGTAAAATAGGGATCTTGCTTCAGTTTGGATTTGAGGCTGATATACTGGAAATTCACCTAAATGAGCTGGAAGAAGTTGTTGACTACTTTTTTATCCTGGAATCTACCAGATCGCACAACCATGGCATTATAAAACCACTCATGTGGGACGCTTTGAAAGGACAGAAGCGATTTTCAACATTTTTGCCAAAAGTAGTTCATTTTGTGCTTGACGATTCAGACAATATTAAAGAGGCAAATAAGATCATATTCCAAAACAAGTTTTCCGCAACAATTCAATGGGGATTTGAAGCAATGCAGGAGAGGCTACGCTGGACAAAGTTCTTGGAATGGAATAAAATCACCAAATATTTCAGCAATTCAGATATTCTTGGTATGCAAGCAGATGGGTATCAAAATACAAATTTATGATTTTAAACGCTTTTCGACCAGCTCTTATCAATTATACATGTCAAGACTATTCTTCGTTTTATAAAAATGTTTAGGATTCGGAGATGTAGATGAAATTCCCAACCGTGACGTTGTCTATTACATGAAACACTGTGAAATACCTTCCGATCCAGTTGACATTGGAATTTGGTTCCCATTCGGAAGAATAGACACAGCTTTTAGTTCAGATTGGCCAGTTAAAGATCATTCATTCACTTTGGGGGATCCAACGTTTTGGAGTTTAGGACAAGCTTTAAACACTTCAGCGAATATGCTGATATATCCTACAAGAAATCGAGGACACAGTGCAGCCTATCTTTTAGGAGGAATTCACATGACTAATTATGGATATCTACCTGTTCGTATTCTAGAATATATTACTGCCAGTGAAGCAAAAGCATTTGTTATCATGAGTCAACTTAGTCCAAAGATGCAAAAACTGAATTCGTACAATTTACGTGATACTGAATTGTACTTCAGTCGTATTCCAACTAGTGTTTCGAGGAGGGTTTTAAGTACGGACAATTTTCGTAAAAAGTATCCTGCGGAGTTTGAAAAAATTGTCAAATTACCTTGGTTTTACAACTGTAATAGGAATAGGTATCCAGCATGGGAAAATAAGCATGATGACAGACTAGATTAAGCCTGTACGCATTACTTAGATACTCATGTTTAAATTTTATATCTGATTCATGCATATATTTATGATGGTTTGATGATAAAATACACATAGTCGAATCCGATTGGACTTAAAACTAATTGTCCAAAACCAGTACTATAATTGGGTTATTGATGTTTGCGACTTTGCAAGCGAGGAAACCGTTTGGTAATAAACAGATTGATTGCAGAAGTTTTAAACAACTGAATACCGTGAAACTTAAGTATGCTGAATATAGTCATTTATAATTTAAGGTATTATTTGTCGTAAGTCTTTTTAATAAATCATGATATAAGTATGTATATAAAGTCATCACGTTGAAGTAAATAGTAAACTTTATTTAACGTTTAAAAGTCAAATACTTCCGATACATTCTCAACAATTTACGTACATATTATGCATATAATCATCATATCTCTTTAAAAATTATTGCAAAAATCAGATAGGATTGAAGAAATTTTTTATTTTAACCTTAACCGTGAAATACTCCATTAACTACTTACTAATTACAACAATTACCTACAAGGAAGTTTTTAGCAATTAAATCTTGTACCTTGAATTATATATTTAAAATTATTGTAACCTGACCCTTAAATTAGTCATTTGTACTTTATATTATATATGACTTAACAACGCGATATTTTGGATTGGTGACTACTGACACTGACTACGTATGTTTCGCAGTATATAATACGTTAAGAGAGTTTGGCACATACATGAAAAACCGTAAAATATACATTAACATACAACACAACTACTGTTGTAGTGAGAATTCATTTTACATATTAAAATTACTATGATGAGGAAGTTGCCAATCAAATGCTTTGGGCGTTGTAGCCATCTCGTGAGTAATAATGGCGACCACCGTTCTGACATATGAATTCAAATCCTTTCAAGGACGGTAAAAGAATCCAAACATTTGACTGATACATTCGGTCGATGAAACCAAAAATTTCCAACACTTCATCCTGCCCCACCTCCGCAAAGCACTCAGAATTAAAATTTGTGAACTCCAGGGTTAAATTCTCTAGAGAAGGAAAGTCTAGCAAAAAGTCGAAGGATTCTAAAACATTTTTTAGTTTAAGACTTTTGATACGAGGAAAGAACATGGATAAGGCAAAACCTCGAACACTGCGAAGGTGATTAGACTTTGCCTTCTCTGCAAAATTAGCAAATTCAATAACCACACTTTGCAAACTATCATTAAATTGTTGCATTGCTTGGAAAATGCTTAAAAACGTAACTTTTTCGGAATAGCCGATGAAAATCTTTAATGCAACCAGGTTAGGACATCTCATTAACGAAACTGAGGACAGATCCTCAAACTCCATCCCAATGTTAATAGCTAACTTCGTAAGATGTGGCAGGGTAACATATAAATCATTATATGTCGTGTCCGTTACTAAGAAATCATAATCTGAAGTAACTTCTAAAGACTGTAGCTGCTGAGAGTACTTGGATATCAATAATCTGACAAAAGATCCTGGTAATCTGTTCAAGAACAGGTGGTGAAGTTGTGGCAGTTCCGGTAATTTCAGTCGAATTTCTCGTGCGTTGGATTTTTTGTCGAATCCTCCCAACGTCAGTCTCCTCACATTAGGAAGCTCATTCAAACACATACCAATATCCTTCACATTTCTGTTGTCAGCGTCATCATTTCCACATCTGTAATCCCCTGTGAGTATATGACAGTTTTCAATATGCATCCCCACCTGCCTTAGCCATCGCTGCACTGCACTCCAATAAAAAGTTGGCCGTGTAGAACTTATACCTTCCCTTACAGCCGCACTCAATCTATCAGCCCATTTCCATCCCGCATTTATGTTTCCAAACTCAAACTCTACAATCTTTCCAACAAACGGGTTAATGGGAACGTCATTTCCAACTCTCCCACTGAAAGGAAACTCATTCATGCTGACTTCACTCGAAAACCTTATTTTTTCCAATGGCGTCTCTTCAAGGCACTGGTCAGTCAACATTTTCCATTCCTGAGATACTAGACGACAGCTTAAAATATCTTGTGCCTCGAGAAATTCCAAAACATGAGGAACAACCTGAAAACAACATTTTATTTTTATTAGATTTTAATTTGATAATAAACTTTTTAATTGAATTTTTATATACATACAATGTATATGTTTAAATTACTTCTTTGGACAACAAAGTTGGTATTGACGGTTTCAAAATCTTGTTGAGTTTCATAGACGCACTAAGACAGCTGACTAAATCCTTTGGGTCCTTTAAATTCCCGATAAGCTTTTCCAGCATCTATCAATCATTTACAATCATATTTTAGAAAAATCTTACAAACTAATCATAGTTCCTAGCAGATACTAAAATACTTTAAAATTCCTTCAAACCTCTTTTACTCATTATTTTTTACCTCATCGGGCAACCGATCAAATAAATCTTCAGTTTGACCATCATCAGTCTGTCCCTTACTCCGTCTCTTCCACTCCATAACCTCCAATTGAATCCGTTCCAGCTCCTTCATTGTATCAGCAAAGGACTCAGTCAAAAGCACCTTCACCGCTTCAACTACATCCAGCTTCTCTCCTAGACCTTGGCACTCACTCCGTAGTTTGTCCAGTGTGTCCTTTGCGGTTGCTCCTCCACAATTCTGTACACTTCCCACATCTAGGTGACTCCCCCGCAACAGTAGTTTCTGGTGTTCAGCCTCTTTCCATGTCCCAAACAGAGATTCAATCATCTGCACCCTGGTCGTTTCAATCAAATTCAGTTTATCCTGGAGAACCTTGCACTTCCTTTCTAATCTCCTTGATTTAGTTTCAATCGCTGCCATGATTGATGGTAATGAATAATTTTAGTTAAGCCCCTCAACTCTTTATTTCAATTATTAAAATTATACATTTATAATCTGTTAGTCACAACACATGTCTCAAGCGGACTGCTCACTGCTCCGCTGCTCAACTCAAAATGAAACCAATGTGCATTTGTTGACATTGACAAGTTATTATGAGAAACTACTTGTTGATACTTTTAAAATAGGCGGGGAAACTTGATACTCTATGACTGTCTTTGTTAAACATCGTCTCATTCTTTGTTCCGTCGATTGAAGGAAGTTGTGGGGGTGGCTTCATTTTTGCAATCCTCTGGATGGAATACAACATTTCGTGTCCCCTGTGCTTTCTTGCATAAAATATGCATGCAAAACAAATTTCATCGTAAAAAATGCAACAAAAATACAAAATTCGCATAACGGAATAATTTACAATGTTTATAGTTTATACTATGATATTATCGTATCAAGCTTTTCAGCATTTAAATATTACTTGCATTTGCATTGAATATGAACAAGTAAAACTAGATCTAATTCAGGCTTAACAATGTATAGACCTGAGACTACATAACTAGGATAGACTCATACTCCTATTAAAAATGCTATTTTATGCGTTCCAGGCTTCGACTTGTAATTAACACGAAATAGTGTCTATGGGATTTTTTACCATCAAATTCCATTCAGTTGGTAACTAAAGCACAAAGTTCGTGCTAATAAAAAGCCGAAGCCAGGAACGGATTTTTTATTCACAAATAAAAGTTTTGAATACTCTGTATTTATCTACCTTGTTCTATAATCTCAGGATTGACCCATATTCCTAATAAATAATGCTATTTTATCCGTTCCAGGCATCGGCTTGTAATTAGCACCATAGCCTAGTATAGCACGAACTAGTATCTATGGGATTTTTCAGCATCCAGCTCCATTCAGATTTGACAAGATCTTGGTAACTAAAGCACATAGATACTAGTTCGTGTTGATCACAAGCCGAAGCCAGGAACGGTTTTTTTATTGCCAAATTAAAGTTATGAATACTCTCTGTATATCCACGTTGTTCTAATTTCTAATATCTTTGGTATAGACTGTTTGGAAGGTTAAGCAGAGGGAGATGCTAGATGTGTTACTAAGATACTTATATGAGACATGATGGCATACCGATACTTTAAATTCTTTGTCTATATGTCTTGTTACATTCCATGAGCTTCAGCGTTATATGGGAGTTAATGTTAATGATAGCCCGTCTGTCTGTCGGTATATACCCTCCATAATTCTTCTTCTACTTGACCGGTGGACTTCAAACTTTTGGTACACACATAGGCCAGTATCTCTTATGAGATTGATTTTGAGACCTATAGGTCAACTGTAGTCTGAAAGACGGGGGTCATAGGTCATCATGCTTTTAAATAGCAAAGTTTTATTATAATGATTTCTGGTCAAATTTAAAAAAAAATTTAAATTTGATTGCCGGCCCAAACATTTGTTGCGAGTTCATGGAAGTTAATTTAAAGCTTGCATGCTCTAGTTGATTTTAATTTTAACTTAATACTTCGCACGTGTGCCATAAAAAATTAAATAATTAAATAAAAGTAAAGTGGCTAATTTTAGTTTTGTTTTGATTAGACTCTGAAAAAGTTATTTTTAGTAGTAAGAACTTCATAATATACATATTTACCTATGTATATATGTATTCATTGTGTGTGAACCGTGAACTAGTCATACTAAAAATTTACTGCAGTTTCATCGACCTCAGCTTTATATATACGTGATTTTAAGCTGTGGTCGATGCTGCAGTTTCATTCACGTTTTTAATTTCTGATCTATCGTTATGTTGAATGTGCAATCAATTCGCCAAAAAGTCGAATAAAAATGGCATTTATAATTTTTTTTTATGAAACTTTTGCATAACCTATTGTCGCATAGCACGTTAAACTTTCTAGAATAGAATACTTGAATACTCCATCGATAATTTAACTAAATATACGATTACGTAGGATAGGATAGGCATTTAACTATGGTTAGACGTCTATATAGTTAGCATCATTTTAAAACAAATATTCAGAATTTCATTGAAATTGAAGCTGCTTGGAACAGCCCCATTTTGATAGTTCAAATCTTAAAATGAAGCATGCAATTAAAATTGCATTGCGTTTTTTAGCATTCTACCAAATGGTAAGTTCATTACAAAACGGTATGATATATCTATAAAATTATTTAAGGTAAAATATCAAAATTCTATCTTTTGGTGTTTGCATTTTACTTCAAATTTTCAAAAGCAGGTAAGCACAGAAGTTGAAGCCGGAGTAGCTAAGGACATAACAGGTGGAGGACAGTTGTACTCTCGGAAGAAGACTCTTCCTCTCGATCTTACTGAAATAAGCAAACAGCGAGCTGATAAAGGTTTGAAAAAATCTCTTAAACTTTAAAATCTGAAGATTTTACTAATTCTCGCATACCTCCTCCGGTTTGCAGTAATATGCGGAAAGTCTTATTTGATATCAAAAGAAGGCTATATTCTTTTTAAACTCACCTCACCTGCATCATGCTACCTTTCATTTAAGGTAACGTTTGGGCATTATAAAATATTTGAATTTCATTTACAGCCGTTAATCTGTATTCATATTCATACATTTTCTATGTCATGCTTTGAACTGAACTTTAGGGCTCCACAGTTGATAAATGCACTACATCCGTTTATTGTGATGGAAAAATTCAACTTGCGCCCCCGACTAACAAAGATTGTTCCAAAGAATATTTGGTGATAACGGATGGCAAAGAAGGTGTGATGACCGGATGTGGAACGTTCACCTTTGGCAATGCACCTCTCGTTGGAAGAAATAATGAAACCGATTTAACCATTCATTATAAAGGAAGCTCATCTGGAAACTGTATTGCATTTTGTATTGAAGATTTGGTAGATCCAGGAAAGCAGAAATTAAGAGAAAGTGAGTATTCTGTAGTGTAAATTGTTACAAACGAACTAACTTGGTTTAATATCAAATCAAGGCAATATTCCGCCTAAAGATTTTCTAAATGCAGAATAATTTAACAATTTTTGTGCAGGAAAACAACTCAAGCGAAGAAAAACTTCATCTTAAAACGCCGTTTTATCCATGTAGTAAAAAGGTACATATAATATTGTGTACGGTGGGCTTCAGAAAATGGTTAGGCTCAGAGAAATTTAGGTGAAAAAAGTTAAAGAGTATTAATTCTTACTTTTAAAAAATTATCCTCCATGGTAAAAAAGTAGACGGTCTAAACTAAGAATGTGATCTATTTAGGCAACTGATTAAAATTAAAAAGAATTAGTCTAAATTCAAACATGTGTTTCTTGTTTTTTATTCAGTTCAGTTGTTATAATGTTACATATATATCATATATGGCACCTGCTTCTGCACTTTTGTACGCTATTTAAAAAATAATTTTAACTTACAACTTGAGTTACAGTCATTAGGTAAAATATCTACCCCCACATGATTTAAAGATTTTTTATTTTTACATTGCTTTTTGTGGTAAAAGTCAGTATTGGAATAATTTGAAAAGCATCCTTTCAATCATTTAATTGATTTAATTAAGTTTATTGGACATACAGAACGTTATTATGCAAGAACGTCAGTTTGCGACAGACAAAAAATTTGTCTTAAACCATAACATTTTTTTCGAAGAGCAGTAGCTATTTGAACATCTCTTCAACAGATTCGTTGTTCATTCATTAAACCGACTAAATGATGATAGCTTGGATTGGATAAATTAGAGTATCTTCTTCCTTGACTTTTATAATTTACCTATGTGCAAAGGAGAAATTATCGGTAATTTACATGATTTGCATTGCTTTGAGAGATGTGTTTTCTGTAAAACCGTTTCATGTATGAGTTAGTTGTTTGGATGCTTAAATACTGTCCGAAAATGCCTACACGAAAATTTACACGCTCATTAAATTAATTTACAAACTTCAACCATTGCATACTTATTACTATACTAATAGTGTAGTTCTCAATATTTTATTTCTCAAAGGAAACAAAGAATGCTTTGAAAAGTTTCCACACATTAGATGTGTTCAATAACCCAATTAATCTTAACTTCATCCATACACAAATCATGTAAAGTATGCAATAGATCTCTCGTAAACTTGTTTACTCATAATACACATGTACGGTTTAATTACGTCTCCAAAGGTTTATGGTAATTAGTAATTACTAATTGTTCTATAGAGAGTCAAGGCAATGTAATGAAACATTTATTGAATTGACATCGATTGGATTTCCGTCTGTTAGGTGCAAAGATATGCGTCATTTCCTCGTAAATAAAGATTTGACGTGATTCGTAAACTGAGATATTGCTAATTCAGCCTTTAAGCACCTCTTCGTTTCAAAAACAATTTTTTAGAAGTACTGACACTGTTTTAATAACCAAGTTTTAAAAAGTGAAAGCTTTAAGTTTCAGGATGAGGATGAGGTTTGATCTAAAAATTGCACTGCACCTTTTATCATGCTACCAAATGGTAAGCTATACGTACATACATACTCAGAGATATTTAATCTCCCTCTTAGTAATTATACAGTTTTCTATATTAACTCCTTCAAAACGACAGATAAGCTCAGAAATTGATGTGAAAAAGCTTTATGGACCTACCGGTCGAGACGCTGAGCATCTCATAGGTAGAGCACAAATGTACTCATACAAGAAGAGTCTTCCTCCCGATCTGACTGAAATAAGTAAACATCGAGCTGAAAAAGGTAAAGAATGTCATGCAAAATATTTTGTTAAATCTGAAAACTTTTAAAATCCTTTTCTTACCATATTTACGTTTCGCAGTAACATGTGGAGAATCCTTTGCATTACCCTATGACGGCTATGTACTTTTTAAACTTAGTTCACGCAAACCGTGCTTCCTTTCATTTTCGGTAATTTTGGCATACTTATACAAGTTGAACACTTTATTTTTTTACTTCGTAATAGTTTTCAAGTTATAATTTATAATGTTCTTTTCAAACAGGGCTCCCATACCGATAGATGCACCGCAGCCTTTTACTGCGATGGGAAAGTCAACTTAGCTCCCAGAACTGACAAAGGATGTACAAAAGACTATTTAGTGATTACTGATGGTGTAGAGGGTATGATGACAGGTTGTGGAACCTTCAGCTTTGGCAGGGTTCCCCTCGTTGCACGAAATAATGGCAGTGATATAAGTGTCTATTTTAAAGGAAGTTCATCTGGAAACTGTATTGTCTTTTGTATTGAAGATTTGAGGAAACCAGGAAATAATAATTTGAAACAAAGTGAGTCTACATACATACATTTACAAACTACCCATGTGAACATACAAAATTTCAGACCATACCTAAAAATTTCAAACAAATTAAATGATTGTTCTTTTTCTTTTAGGAAAGCAACTCAATCGTAATAAGAATTATCAAGGGCTTCACTACGATGCTTCATGTAGTATGTTTATCATTGCATCAGAATCGCGATTGTTTTTAAAGATATTTAAGCGTTCTGTAATACTATTAATACATATAACATTTTTACAATAATCAATAAAACTCTTTTCAAGCTTGCGGCATACGTAAAAATTTTGGCCGAATTGTTGGCGGACAAGTAGCTGAACGAAATGAATTTCCTTGGATAGGTAAAAAGTTGTATTATCTATGATAAGCTATTAACTAGGTTATTTAACTAGATAACTGCGTACTATTTTGTTGGATAGGTGCACTGGTACCTAAAATAGATAGATACCAGCGAACAGCTTTCTGTGGTGAGTTACATAGTTACTTTGTTCTTTTCATTGCGTTATTTTATTGGTTGGGTGCATGAAATTAAGGAGGATTACTCAAAAACAGGAATTTAATTAAAAATTTAGGTGGCTCCCTAATTAATTCCCAATATTTTGTCACCGCTGTAAGACATTTCAAGAAAATAAATTTAGTTAAACCAATTTTCGTAGTAATTACATTACGTATGTATGAAAGTCTTGGTATGTAGGATTGAGTTTCAACTTCAATATGACTTCCATGTCTTAAAAATTGGTGTTGAATAGGGTCACTGCTTCGCTCATGAAGGTATAACGGAAGATTTTATTCAGGTTCTTCTTCATGCCCATGTTTTGGACCAACCCGATGGGTAAAATTGTAAAACTAAGGCATACGTACAACATAACGGATATAAAGTTGCTTGTACTATAAAATTAACTTTTCTAAAGGAGCAAATCAGAGACGCCTGGATGGAATTTGCCTGTGGAAACAGACCAAAGTGCAAAGACATTGAGAATTGACGTTGAAAAAATCACTGTACATCCGTTATTTAATGGCAAAACGTATGTACCGCACGAATGATAGTAATTAGTACTGAATTAGTACAATAAGCTATGCTGTATTTCAAGTTATTATATCTAATTACTTAATTAAGTATATGTTGGTAACTATACACAGATTCGATTTTGACGTGGCGGTTGTCAAACTAAAAACTCCAGTGGACTTTAAAAAAAGAAGCGACATAACCCCAATTTGTCTTCCAAACATTGGAGAAGATATTTACTCGTCCATTAAAGATGGGACTTTTCTTACCGTTAGTGGTCAGTTTGCTCTTCACAGATTACCCATATTACATTATATTTGATACAAGCAGAGGGCTTAACTGTTTAAAGTTTCAAGCTATTGATCACAAGGTTTGTAATTTTAAATTGAGGCTGGGGTAGACCGTCCGAACTTGCTAAAGGTGGGTCCAGAATACTAGAGAAATTAGACGTACCCTACGTGCACCTCAAAAAATGCCAGGAATATAACTGGGCCACAAGCCGGCATATTTGTGCGGGTTTCCTGGAGGGTGGGAAAGATGCTTGTTCGGTAATGGGTTATTTTTAGCTAATGAATCTAATGTGTAATTTTTCAGACATATTAGAAATCGCAATGCTTATATCAATAAATTAATTTATTTGTAATGTTTTCATAGGGTGACTCAGGTTTGTGGTTTATATTTACCTTATGATTTTAATTAATATTTTTTAAATGGAAAGTATGAAGTAAACTTTAAAGATTTGTGATTTAGGGGGTCCTGTGGTTTATCCTTTGGACAAATCCAAAAATCAGTATTTATTGCCTGCTATTGTCAGCGCTGGAACTGGCTGTGCAAGAAGAAGTATGTGAAATATTATTAAGCATCTAATGTTATAATATTTGTAAATGAGCCAACTAGCTAAACTGTAAATTATTACTCCAACCTTAAATATTCTTTAGGTGTCCTTGGTCTTTATTCTAATATACAAGGTAAATATTCTCTAGTTAATTAAAATCAGTAAAATATATCCAAGAACACAAGTTACCCAATATTAATTTACATTGAGTTAACCTCATCTATCAATATGCTTTCAGAGCTTGTCCAGTGGATTTATACTCAGACCCATCACGATGCTACCTGGTGTAAAAGAAAGTAACAACCGTATTTAAAAGTAATGCTTTTAGTTGCCTTGCTCTTCCTTCTCCCAGATGCGATATATTGTTGTTATAAATTATAAAGCTTAATTTATGTTTTGGTAGTTTAAGTATGGGTACCCAGAAAACCGATTATTTATCTTGACATAGGTTAAGTTAATGATTTAGCATTAAAAATGATTATTGCAAATACAAAAATTATAAATCTGTGAACTGTAGTTGAAATCTAAGACTATTTAATAAAATAGACCCAGTACCTTCTCAGATAAAGCTATTTTTTGCGTTCCCAGCTTCGGCTTGTTTTCTACACGAAAATGTTTCTATGTGTTTTTGTTGCCATTCAGTTCCATTCAGATTTGACAAAATCTTAGATATTTTCCATTAATTGGAATTCAATTTACATTCAGAAAGATGGTAACGAAAGCACTTAGATACATCTTCGTGTACAAAACAAGCCGAAGCTGGGAACGGATTTTTTATCATAAATTAACATTTATGCATACTGCCCTTTCCTCTTCTTACTCTTAGAAAGCCATTTGTTTTTGTCAAATTTTGAGTTTACATGTATGCAAATGTTACCAGTAATATCTCGGATGTCTTCTGTTGCTTTGTTCGACTTTTCGGTTGTTAACTGAATTTTTTTAATGCAAGTCATTTGTTGTTGTTGCAAGTCAATGCAAGTTGTTGCCCGAATTTCCCTATGCTTTCTCTGTGTTGGAACAAATTTTTGAGACCCGAGAGTTATTTCAAATGTGCTATTTGGAAAAAAGTTAATCACAGATATAATTTTATAAAACTTTCTTTATTTTTAAATGGTCCAATAATTGGCAAAAGGTGCTTTATACAGGGTAATAGCTTGAATAAAAAATTAAACTTAGGGTTTATAGTTAAACAATTTTGGAAACATTTAAAGAAATACTATTAAGAAATTTAAACATAAAACCACGACAGACGATAACAAATGCAATTAATTGATCAAATTTAAATTTCAACATAACGTAGAACATGTAAATTTTTATTAAGAAATGGACCATTTAAATAATACTAACTTACAATAAAAATTGATTAAAATTTTTTGTTTACAATAACTCATAACTTAAGCTGTCTGGTATTATTGATCCTGTATGAGTTATATATTTAATAGACTAGGGAGAAATGTAGTTAATGAATCAGTAATATTTTGTTTTATGCTTTCTGGAAATTAGAAATAAATGTTTTAGGTAAAAAGGTAATGGCAAGATTAAAGAAAAATAATGTTGGTTGTAATAAGGCATTCTTCTAAGCATTTGAATGAATGGTATATTATTTACGGATTATTTGGTCAATTTGCAACTCTTCCTTTGATTATCTAACTAACATTTTTAAATGTTACAACAGCATTCAGGGTGCATTCAACCGGGAAAGCTATTAGTTTAGCTTGATTAGCCTGTTGAAAGTAAAATAGAGCAGCCTTAATTCTTGCTGGTCTTAATCCCCTTAAAATCCTATTCACCCCAACAACTTTTGACTTTTTCATGTTAGCACTCCAAGTCTGAAGCAACTGAACTGAATGCTTATTAAGGTCACAAGTATAGTGAAGATTCATAATATTAACCATTTTGCCAATCAGTGCGAGAGCAACATACATAAGAAAAATGAGCATAGGGAGCTGTCTAAACTGGGTGATCACTGCAAAATCGAAGCAACAACACAGTACTGTCCCAGTGACCATAATGTTAAGCATAATATAGCCAATATCATATGAAAATATGTTGGAAAGTAGGGCAAGTCTTCGGAACGATGAAATGGCCTTGGCGAGGGTAGCCAATCTGCAAGTGGTCACATTAACAGACTGAAGAATCTGAACATGGCGTAGTAAAATTTCTGTAAGGATTATAATGATTCCGAAACCAACTAAAGCCCATTTTGTAACAATAACCATAGTCCACTGCAGGTACAATAGTCGTAATGGCAAAATTAACCAAGAATTTCCAATTCCAGGCGAGGAGGGGAAGGAATAGAGGAATATGTGAAGGAGGGGATCAATTTGAAACAAAATTAAACCGGTTGCGAAGAAGAATGACATTTGAATAGCTGACACGGACAGAAACCACACGATTAATGCTGGAATATCCTGGTGACGAGGTATGGCTTGTATTGGGACGTTTAAATCACGAGCAGCTTATTTAATGATAGATCCCAAATTAATTAAGGATTTCAAGCAAAAATGCAATTTATTAGTAATTTTAATTACATTTATTGTCTTACCTAGTTTGTGCTCATTTTGAGAGGCACTAATAAGGCGGAGGATTGAATCAGTACGAAAAATTATATGCACGGCAAAAAATATCGTTATAATGCACATACACATAACTGTTAAAGTAATCGTTGTCACAAGCCGATCTCTAAAATCAGATTGTCTATTGCTAGATTTTTTCATTGCAAATTTTTGAAGGATGTGAAAAGTGTGAAGGATTATTGTAATCACTAAAGGAAGCATGTTGACAATTGCTATGTGTCTCTGTTTTCTGCAAGGGTCACGTTCCAACTTGAACGATGTCTCATTCCATAGAAGGGCACAGGGAATATCTTTATACAAGAAGAATTTAAAGTTTAGGCTGAAGCCTTGCCATAAAAAGGGAGTGGTCATTGTTGCTTTAAAACGAAAAAAGAAGCCTGGCTTGGTTAACACTTGCTAGTTACTAGTGTTGCCTGGCATATTAATAGTTTTGTACAATATGGCGCAGCTTTCTAAAGCAATGCTGTGGTTGTTATAGTTGTGACTAGACATTCACTTTAACTAGGTAGAAATTCCACGTGTTTGTTTGCCAAAAATATTGATTTGGTAAGAAAACACATTAATTTAAATTGATAAGCAAAGCAATCAAATTTGAAGGTACGCAAGTTATTGTCATGTGCTCTTTGTTTTAGATCAGTATTTTGATGTTTTCC
>JAHZNG010003466.1:0-15587 GCA_027744375.1 Orchesellides sinensis
AAAATTAAGTTGATTAGTTATTGGAAGTGATGTGATGTAAATTATTTTTCACTTAAAATCAGTCAATCAATTTTAAAATGCGATGATATATTTGGAGTCAAAACAGTAAATAAGTTACAGTAAATCTTAATTATTTCTCTTTGGTACCTTATATTTACGTTACAATAACTTATTTACGACTCGTATATATATTATTTATATATATATGTATAAATATCATCATCACTATTCAGTGCATCATTTAGCATCATCATCATATGTACGCAGCTCTCTACATTCTGTTTTGCAGGTTTATTAGACTGAATTATAAGGTTCATTCTCCCATCGAATTTTTAGTAAACCATGGGCAGTATACATATTTTGTGGAACATGCTTAATTAATTATGCTTAATTAATTATTATAATTAATTTTTACAAGCATTATATCCAAAACATGCTTTTAAAAAGAAAAAACTCTACTTTAAAGTCACATGGACAATTGAGCCTAAAAGTCTCTGTTGCCATGCTACAAACACATGCAGGAATAATTTATTATAGCTAAAACGTAGCCAGAATTAGATGCCTTATCGTCCCCATAGTTGTCATTTAAAATCTATGTTAATCGTGGCCAGCTAATGTAAATTCTAGCATCTCTCATTCTTTCACTAAAATATTCTGATACTGATTTACTTTTACAAAGTCTTCCTATTTAATCTTAGTTTAATAACCTGTTTTTTATTGACTGAAGTAAAAGGGCTTCGAAAGCATATATCATAAAGCGTAGAAAACATAATATACACGCAATTATTTTTTACAAACTTGTATGCGAGTCATTTCCAGCAGGCTGGCGAAGACGCTTTGAACCCCAACGGTGAAAGCTTAAAAAGCAATTACAATTTAAATGCTTATTTGTACTAAAGCTGTCTGGCGTGATGTAAGTAAATTCCATTTCCCCTTCCATAACTCCCTGTAAAAAATAGAAATTGATAATTCATGTATCCAAAATTATATTTGTAACTAATCGAAGTTCTTTACTTTCATTCATATTTTGAATACCTTGTCGATATTTCGCACAAAGAATGAGAACAATAAGCGTCACAATGATCAAAGCGAACAAAATAACAACGGCGACCGAGCTCCAGAACAAGATTGGAAAAGGTTCTAATTCTTGAATTGCTTTAGAGAGTGTTCGAACTTGTGGTACATGACCCATCCAGAATTGGCATTCCTTCACAAAAAAATTACTTTTGTGTTATCAAGTTGATTTAATTAAAGAATATATTCTGGCTTTGCTTGGTAAGCTCCTTATGTACCGCTTTTCGAAAATCTGATCGCATTCCCCTCTGCAAAGGCTGAATACTAATGAGATAATAATTCAGTGACTTATGGTCAGGCTCCATCCTTGTCCATTTGCCAGTCTCAGTCAACTCCGAAATTGCTTGTTTTGGCTGAGCATATTTTGCAAAGGATGTCCAAATCTTTACCAGTGCATCTGTAATCTCTTTATCTTCATCTGAAAGAGGATGCAAATGAGTAAAGTTGTCCTGATCCTGAAGGGGATGCAGCAAATAAAACTGCTCGTCCCAAGGTGTATCCAGTGTGATGTGCAATGACCTTTTTGGTCGCTTTTTCGAGCCCATCATCAACTCCGACTTTTCGTACATTTCTCGGGATATTGTAAAATAGTCAGAAAAGTAGTTGTTGACGCCATGAGTGAAAACGTATGCGAACACTGGTGCTTTTGCGTTTGTGGATATCGCATGGAGAAGTTTGCAATGGCCAGTGTTTACAAACATATCTCCAAAAAGCTAAAAGAAAATATTATTGTAAGTTGAAAAGTTCACAAAAATTGCATAATTAGATTTTAAAATAATATACATACAAGTTTCCCATACCCTGAATAATTTTTGAATAACTTGGTCCATCTCTCGTTCCCAATGATTTGTGCTGATCCCCCCAAAATAATAATTCCAAATGCTTTCAAAGACCCTTTCAAATGCTCCGTTCTTTTCAATGTCTGGAATGCCTGCCATCACCGTTTGCAACACGGACTGAAGCATCTCTTTCACATCTTCCTGCTCAAATACACTACTCACATTGTTAGGCTTGTTAGAATTATCCTTTTCCCTGCGTGCATTATGCTTGATCGACAACTTCATGTAAAATTCAAGGAATGGATTGAAGCCCTCATTAGCAGATAAGCCAACCATTAACGGCACCTCCCGGAATCTACCGCTGGAGAAAAGAACATCTGGCTCATCATGCAACAAAGCCTCATCCACTACAGGTCCCAAGCTAGCTTTGTAATGACCAAAGGGCAAATTGTGGAACGTCATCAGTTTCATTTGTTCTCTTATCAACGTATCAGTATCGGCTTTCCTTAAACAGTCCACTATATCCCTATTACCATTCTCGTCAGACTGGACAACATTAGAACAGCCCACAGCGTCAGCTAAATGTTTCATAAAATTCTTTGACCCCTCTCTACTTTCAATTTTAGCAAATGGACTAAGAACAGAGGTGGACTGTGGATTGAGAATAGCAGCATGAAATAATTCCTTATTCTCTTCATTTGTCTTCGCCAACAGTAAATATTCAACGTAACCAGTACAACTCGCTCCCTCTTAATTAACGCTTCCGGACTATATTTTGATGCCGAACCGGAAATCAACTCTCCGCCATGAACATAAACAAGAACAGGAAGCAAATTTGTACTTTCGACAGTCCATGACGTTACATTACCAGAAAGGCGTCTTCTGCTTTGGACTAGTAAACAAAAACAACTCGATTAAAATATCTATTTGACACATCTCAAGATACAGTAATTAAATTACTCTTGTTAATTTAATCTTACATGGAATGTATGGTGTATATACATTAAGATATAAGCAATCCGGGGTTCCAATCACTTTCTTTTTCGTTGGACTCCATTGACTACACGGCGGCTTGAACTCTGCTGCCTTATGAGGTGTCGCCTTCAACTCAACAGACACCGGGGGCGCCCACCTCAACTCACCCAATGGTGGGCTAGCATAAGGTATTCCCTTGAATGAAAACAAGGTTCTTAATATTTCATTCGGGTCATCCGGCTCCACTGACTCTTTCTTCCCAATAAAACTGCCAGAATCCCCTGCATTGAGAACAACGCGATCACTGTTAAGTTCTGACACGCTGCTTGCCAATACTCGTTGCACAACACGGTTTTCACTGAGCACCACAATAATCAGGGCAAATGTCACGAGAACAATTAGGTTGCATATCCCTCCCACAATCATTTTTATCCGATTACTCATTTCAATCTCAATTCATCAGTTTCCAAAAAACGTAGACGAGACTTTTTGTCCACATAGTCTTCTATTGGCTTTCCTTGTTTAATGGTGAATTCAAAAGATTTAAACAGATTCAATACAAGTACAAAAATAAAACCGCATACAACATAGCTGGTGCGTCACTCAAAAGTCGACAAGGGGGAGGACAGGAAAAACTAACGCTTAGAATAGCCTCAACATTTCTTTTGAGATGACGTGTCCTTATCTTGCAGTTGTATCAGTCATCATCACAATAATACACGATAAACAATTTTCATTCTACATTCACACAATGCAACACAGAATGTAATATGCATTTTTATTTGGAGACAAGTGCAGGTCACATTTCACATCTACATATATGATATATGTGATACGAGAATAATACACAACTACCCGAAATTCAGTTTTTTCTATAGTTTTTCTCTATTTCCATTCTTCCCAGCCTGAAAAAGATTTTTGTAATAAGATTCTTGACGACTTGCCAAATCAAAAAGCGAGACTTGCACTACTGTTGTATAGTTCAAAGACCGTGTCGTTTTCGGTTTCACCAGGGGAATTTTCAGGATTTTTTTTGTTCTACCAACACTGAGAAACAAGATTGAATGTAATAAATATCGGATTGTAGTTGGAAATGATGATGAGAATGATTATTCTTCTGGATTTATGCTGATGAAAGAATATTAATGGAATGAACGAGAGGTTTTTTTCGGCATTCTGTTTTGGATTTCTGCATGAGCCACCAACAAGAACAAGGAGAAATGTATAATAATAATGGGCATATGCAAAATAGTGAATTTCTGACTAATGCTGAAGACAATGCCAGGCAAGAAGAGGAAACGAAGAGAGAGGAAGTTTTGCAGAGGTTTTTTTCTTCTTGGAAGGGAGTGCTGAAGAAGTATGTATGCGTTGGTGGTTGTTGTGAGTAAACTACACGTTTCAGTCTATTCTAGTCTCTTTCTGTAGTACAGACGCCTGGAGAGGATTGTACAAAGATAAGTTGGAATGTTGTGTATATCTTTGAAAATGGATTAACAAAAAAGTTTGTTCTTTCACGCTTCCTCCTTTTGTATATCGTTAAAAATCACATAAATCTCCGACTGTTGTAGGAAAATATGAAGAAGATGGAATTTTTGCGATAAAGATGAGTGAGCGAGTGGGATGATCAATAAAGTTTGAAAAAGTGTATTTTTTGGAAATTTTGCAAGAATAACAAAAAGAAAGCCGATACAGTTCTTACTTAAAACTTACTATATATAAAATATAGCCTTGGAATGTAGACGTTGTAATAAAATTGTAAAATTCCATACTCTTTAAAATTTTAAGAATTGTGAAATTGAGCAGCTGAGCAATTTCTATACATTTCTCCAAGCCTAATAATGTCTACACGGCTACAGTTTCTTGTATGGAAGTATAAATGGCAAAAGAAGTATTAAAATTGCATGAAATTGAGCAATTGGACGAACAAGTGCACTTTTTGTATGATATAACGTGGTTAATTATGTGTACAAAGTGTAACTCGCGCCAATATCTTTTTATGCATAAAATTTTTAAAATATGCTAAAATTGAAACAAATATTACTATCTGGATTAAATATTTTGATACCCATTGTCATTTGCGCGAGATACACTATTATCTGAAGATTAAAAGAGATGCACCATATTGTGATTTTTTAAAAACAGGAATCATACACGTTGATCATTTGACCCATCCCTGCTTTGAAAAGCGACATATACCAGTTAAGTTTGGATTGAATTTGCATGGTTCGTAGATATTATCAATCACGTTGAATGAATGCATCTCCTCGGAATATAGGATGCTGTCAATACACTGTGTGTATATTTTATACAAAGATGTTCCATTTTTCCAAATTAAATAAACAGACAAACACATAAAACGCTTGTACTCTCTTACAAACCTAAAGATATCTCGTTTCAAGTTCTTTTTTATATTTAGCAACAAAAATAGCAAGAATCATGAAAGCAAAAGGGAAATTTCTTTATACTGAGCGTGGAAGTTATAATCAAAATTCAACTACCACCAGCAACTTGGAAGAATCTTAATATTGAAATTATACAGAAGGAAAGTAATGAAGATGAGATGTGCCCATGAATTCTCTCTTTACAACTAAAAATATGCTATACATATTCTTTACATGCATGTTTGTATATGAAAACTTGAAGATAAATATGAAATGGAAGTCTTTTGTAGAAAGATCGTTTTTTGCTTTCAGAGTAAACATTTGCCTCGAAAAATATCACTTTAACCTGAAAAGAAGAAAGAAAAATAGGGTTCAAGCAGATGTGCATTTTCATCTACGCAATAAATTTATAACGCTCTTTTACACAGTTGTTACAACGGATTTGTACTACCTACTCATCATGTGAAAGAAAACCCACCACCATATGGAATCCTGCAAGAATGTGAGACACAATAAGACATAAAAGAAGATTCAAGTAATAATTCACACCAAAGAAGTAAACCATGTAACTGGTTACATAAAAATAAAATGCATAATTTCTGAAGACAAAAATATAATTTGGCTCCATGCAAAGATTTTAAAAGGAAGATGGAGCAAGATGATGATGGGGCATATGACCTGACCGATTTTTATGAGCTGTTTATTTGAAAGACATGAAATTTGAGATGGAAACTTAATGAAAAGGCATATTTATGAAACCAATTAGAGATGTGAAAATAAAATTGCTATAATATGCGATTTGATGCTTTTACTGTGATTTCATCTGTGATTTAATTAATTTTTAGTATTCCCGAAGGCAATGGGGATTTACTTACATATTGAGTGGTTTCACTTTTAAGTGGTTTCAATTTATACAACTTGGACTCCAATAATTTGTCACTGCATAAATATATTATGGATTCATGCAAGTAGGTGGGTGTTCACTGCAATTGAAGTTTTTGCCTCAGATAAGGTATCAAAGAAAATAAGTATAATTTGATACGTAAGTTTTCATAACTGAATCATTTTTATTGCTACATCTTTGATATACTTTTGACATTACAAGCTTGACTACCTGCTTCAATAAGGTGTTGAATTAATAGTATACATATTATCAAATAAATGAGCATCTTGGTTGAATAGATAATATTAATGTCATCGTATCATTGATTCATTTTAAATTATAACTTCAGCATCTAGCATTACAAGCAATAACATAGGTAAGGTGACATGTGACTACAAGAAAATTCTCAAACCATCAGTCAATAATTCAATTTAGGTACAAAGCAGCACTTTTTCTCATTTCTTGCAAAATTGAGATTGGTAGTGATACTAGCACAGCAAATCTACAAACAAAAACTTGCATATTGTTCAGAGTGATAAGCTGATTGGGATGGATGAAACTAAAATTTACACAAAATTCATTTTTCCAAAGGCAAAGCTCAAGTAAGAATTACATAGTAATTTACACGTTATAAGACTATCTCTTCTTTCAAAATACATATTAACAGGTAAAAGTACAAAATATTCCTCCAATAATATTATCCTCGTTTAGTTTCTCAAGGGGGTTTTACACAATCCTGAAAAAAGTTCAATAGGTAGGTATATAGGTGTGTGTATTCATACTGAGCTCACATTTCTTACAATTATCCACTTGTATCGTTTAATAGAAACTTAACATAATCTCCATTCATACTTATCTTTATTTACATTTCCACCATAAAAATTCTAAAATTCTCAGACTAGATTAAAAATCACTCAAATACATCATTTCGCGTCATCTACAAAAATGACTACATAATTGGATTCCAAAAGGTTATCTTGGTATAATTATGGAGGAACGAAGGAGTAGATAAATGAGGAACGATACGCATGCACAAAAACTTTCTTTTACGCAAAAAAAATCGGACTAGGGACAAATGACAAAAGAAATTTTGCTGACTGACTTGACATTACATTGCCAATTTGTATTTGAATGGTGTGTCTTTCACAGTAGAGTATCCTTTCTATTATACTATATTGTTACCTTACTTGTTGTATTTCTATCATAAATAATAAAGGATGAAATGAACGATGTATTATGTAGCACGACGACACCGGAAAACTTGGGTTGATTATTGAAAACGGAAGGATAATAATTTGTGCCGATGAATTTGTTTCGCCCAAAAAATACCGTTAGCTTTTTGGACAATTTTTCCAGAGTAGCTTCTTACATTTTCGCCTGGGCAGCTTCACTCTTTCTTCGGGCAGCCCAACCTTAACAACAAATATTGTTTAAACAGACCATTAGTAACACACAAATAGCAAGCTGAAGTAATAGAGTTGTTACATTCTGAAGTTGGCTAACAACTTCTAAACCTGTGAAAAGAATGGATTATGCAAGAGATTGAATTCAGTTTGGTATCATTATTCGCATACCTGTATAGATTTGCTTCTTTGGAGGTTGATATTGTCCATGCGTGTTAACCTCGCCAACCACTTTCACCTTGAATGGACTGTCTTTGATTGGTTCCCCGTTGAACTTGAGAGTGAGGATGTAGTTCCCAGGAGCGTATGGAATATACGACACGTCAATGTCTCCATTTTCACTGGTGATCAAACTCAATTTCGGGCTCAGAGGGACCGTCAATGGCGAAAGTTAGTCCCTCCACAATAGCTTTGCCTTCTTTGAAGTCCTCCAGGTACACCGTAAACCGACATTTTGAGCCTAACACATAATAAAAGTACAAATTAATTTATTAATACTCCTAAAATTACGTCGTTTACATTCCAAATATTTTTAGAAGTATGACCTTTACTCTTTACCCAATGTATTTGTATACAAACTCAATTTTGCGAGAATGTCACCCAATAATCACTCGCATGACATGACACATGACAAGGGTGCTTCCATACATATTATTTGGAGTGAAGCGGAAAAGGGAAGGAATAATATTTTGTTGTCACAAGGCAAAAAATGCCTGTCATCATGTGAAGCAAGACGAAGACGAGGCAGCCGGATACAAAGCACATGTACACCCCACTCATATAATACCCCAAATCTCTTATATGCATAGTATATCCTGCTCTTCATTCACCCTTTCTTTCCATTTCTCTTCGAATAACGCCTCAGTAAAGCTTGTCATCATCCTCAAAACCTTCTTTGCTCATTTCCAACAAGCCATGCAGCCATATTTTCAATCAGTACATATTTCGAACATAAACTTGGCTCAAAATTCAAAGATATATTATTGAATTAAAAATACCATTTTATTTTAGTACGGAATACACATAATCATAGTGAAATCTGAAAAATCTAGCGTAAAAACTAGTTGACAGTGGATTATGGCACAAGTGGATTACTTTTAAAGTTTATAACTCGACGGAAGGAATGGAAAATGCCTGATAACTAATGAAATTTATGAGTCACGTAATATACTTTTAAAAAATACGGATTACGGAGTTTCACAAGGTACGATGTGTATATTTTTGGCACAAGTTAAACCGAGTCGCAACAAATAATAA
The DNA here is from genome assembly GCA_027744375.1 of Orchesellides sinensis. Classification (NCBI taxonomy): domain Eukaryota; kingdom Metazoa; phylum Arthropoda; class Collembola; order Entomobryomorpha; family Orchesellidae; genus Orchesellides; species Orchesellides sinensis. The sequence goes on from JAHZNG010003466.1 coordinate 8,753, forward strand.
TAAAAACACTACACAGCCGCAGATCAAAAACAAGTGCAAAAGGAAACAAACATTTAACATAACAATCATGGCTAAAAAAATCTTATCTGGTATGCATGATAGCATCTTATTAATACTTTGACGTGACATACCTACCTACTTTTAGCATTGAGCATGATAATCATGAATGACATTGTAATGCAATGTGGTATTTGGCAAAAAAAATTGTTTTTGAAGGAAAGAAACAATTTTTGTATTTGGGTCTGTTTTTTCGAGAATGTCGATAATAGTTTGGGAAAGAATATACATTTTTAGTGAAATCCCATTCATATAAGTCTATAGGAGAAACAAACGAAGAATAATACACTAAGGAAGTTGTACGTTTGTTTATTCACAAATTATAAACATTTGTTTCTGGTGCAAAGACAATTTTCTATACAGAAGTGTACCACCCAGTCATTTCTCCATTCATAAAACAAAAATGGAATGAGTTATTGTCCCTCGTTTCATTTTTTGGGTAAACAAGGTCTGAGTAAGTCTGCACCAGTAATTGGGTCATCTGGAATATTTGAAATGATGTTCCGTATAATCTTTGGATGACATTTTTATGATTCCGGAAGAGATTGGAATGCATGTTACAGTGTTTTATGTCTACCAGAAAATAATATGCTGTTTCAGATTTGAAGCTAAAATTGTCTCGTCTCGTAAAGATTGGGTGACAGTTGATATGCGAGTTTGAATTCTATTCGATACGCTTCATTTCAATCCTATCAATGTTTGATCCCGTTTGAAATCGGAACCGCTGAATGTGTGAAGAAACTACCAGAACCAGACATTTTTATTGCAAATCTTGTTAACGCAATCTTTTCCTTGTACTGTAATCCCATCATCACTAACCCTTGAACTTACGTAATACTGGAATTGTAATATATCATGAATGACAGTAATAGCAATTCATGAATTCTGTCTGACTGACTGAAGCAAAAATGAAACCTTGAAATTCTGCTGATTCAACAAGTAATATTTTGAATCAATTTATGTGCACATTTTTAGCTGTAGAAGGTCAGGTATTTTTAACTTTCGACAGCTTTCATTAAAATCTCTATTCGATAAAAGAATATGGAAACCGACTTTCCAAAAATCAAAATGTAATTAGGTATTGATTTGAAATTAAAGATCCCAGCGTAAGCCCTAATCTAATAAACATATGACTACTTTTGACTTTATTAAATAATTAAACAATTTATTTAAATTACAAACCTGTAATTCCAAACGTGAGACCACCACCATGAGCTTCAACAGTAGCCATGTTCGTTGTCTTCTAATTACCCCTTGCTTAGTCCAGAAACTTTTAGACTTTTTGTTTTCTGTTGATTTCAATTTAAATTTTTATCAATTTGATTCTTAAACTTTTTCTCACTTTTCACTTAAATTTTCTTTAATCAAGTTAATGCTTCCCAAAGTTTTAATGGAGTGTGTACCCCTCAACAGTTGCTTTTAAACTGAAGAGACGCTTCCACCAGCACCACCAACACAAAGGAAAATCTCAGGCGACACGTAAGACAAAAGAGCAATCTACTGTGAATATTTGTCACCTTCTTTTCTTCCAAGAATAAAAAAACGTGTGTTCCAATTAAAAGCTCTTTCTCTTCTACCACCTCCACCACCAGAAAACAAGCTTCTAGTCTCCTTTGTCTCTCTGATGAAAATGAACTGCTGATAATGGAGACAACAGGACGGAAGCTCTACTATATGTATGAATGTTCATCAACGGGTAAAATATGTCCACCCCTTTTTTATCTTTCACTTTTCAAAATAACTTTTTCAGAGTTACATGTAAAAAGTCAAGTTACGTGGGTGCGCGCAAACAACTTTTTTATACATGATCATATTATTTATACCTATGCATACATACAAACGTATTTATATATTGATGCGATGATTCTACCACCTAAAATATTAAAACGTTATGTATCACCTCTCTTTATTTCTTAACAACAGTCACCAGTAGACAGCTGCCTTTAAAATGCCACTAAAAATTCTTAAAACCATATCACCACAAAACATATTATGCATTTTGTTTCATTTTACAATCTATAAAAACCAATCTTCTTATCTTGTCGATGTTTACACAAATACACAAAAGCATTTTATATATAGATGATATTCCTACTTTCTTTATTCATGGTTTTAATGGGCTCTAACGGAGTTAACACGACTTGAACAACAATCATAAGAAAATGAAAGGGTTAAAGGGGAGTCATTTCCCCATGCTGTACTTTTATATGTGATATAACGATATAAAAAGGTTGTGAAAAATATTAAACTAAGATGTTGGAAAAAGAAGCAAGATTTTTTATGATAGATTCGCTTTTCAGATCTCGACAGTGCACAAGATTCCGTTAAGATTATATTAAGAGTGGATTTACAGGGAAAAGTATGAGGGACTGCAAATATTATGCATTGATTTGGAAGAGCGAGAAATTTTTTTCGGAGCAACTATCATATCATGTAGTATTCATGCATGTCTGCAGATGATGATTAGGATGATATTAGTTTTTATGCATAAAAAAGTATGTAGTAAGTGTCTGTGTGTGTGTTATGGTTTTCAAAGTGTGATAGTTTTTTTTGAGTGGGTTGATGAGTGGATACATTTCCCATGGCATGGAACGGAAAATGATTATTTTTGCACTATACAAAGTATCTGATCTTGTTTAGGTATGCATCTATGAATATTAATACACGAAAAGTTTATAAATATTTGAAACTTTCTTTTTGCATTGGAAAATATACAGAGATGTTTTAGCAAGGCTGTATTCAAGTGGTTCTAGAAAGGTCGACGTGGAAGAAGAAACTTTTTATGCAATCATGATACAAGAGAGTGATGTATTCATAACTATAGTTGATTCAGGGTGGTTTTGGTATGTGTATTATTTAAATAATGATTATTTGCTTAATCCGAGAAAAATATTAGAACTCTGGTCTCACTTAGATTTTTATGTGTTATGTTACATAATTATCCGTATACATCACATCAAGAATTTAGAAACAATATAAAAGGAGAAACATATTAATTATCTCAACACATAACCTCTCTATTAAGCCATCTGACTAATTGAGTAAATATATACCTAATTTGTTGATATGTAGATTGGTATTAACCGAAATATAATGAAGCCGCCTAAAGCATGTAAAGCATTTTTAACAGGATTGTCACAGAAAAAATACCAGGGGTACATTTGATTTTAAAAAATTGTAAGAATATGAGCAACAAAGTTCCCATAAATATAATGCTAAATCCAGAAATTCTAATTTATTCTACATTTATGCCAATGTTAATGTACTTGTTACTGTGTAACCTGTACTAAACCGGATGGAAGATGGAAATTTGATCTGAAAAAATTCCGTAGATTTGCATAAGAAGCTTGATACGCTTGACGTGAACTGATGAAAATAAAGTATGGTAACAGAGTTTATTCGCTTTTATCCCACCATTGCCAAAAAAGTGTTTTTATGCTCAAAATATGTTATAAAACTGTAAGGTTATTTGCATAAAACATGAAAATCAACAAGATTTGCAAAGGTATCGTATAACGGGCATCTCTTGCACCCACCACGGTTTTAAAGCTTCACTTCCATTTTATACACCCGGTGTCAGTGTAATATTTCGGTTGCATGGTACATGTGTATGTATGTATGTACTCACACGTTAAATGTACCAATTTCGCAAAATTCTTGACAGAGAAAAATTTCAAAAGGTTGTTTGTACCTAGACACCTTAATCATAAAAGCAGACAGTTTATGAATTACACTCAATTCCAATTTTACTTTAGTACATTTCTGAATTTATTATCGTTTATTCAAAGTGCCTTTTAAAGGTCAAGACATTTATGGGAGTTTTGAAAGGATTTATCAATGTATCGGGTTTTCTTAATACATGTACCTAACTATACTATGACGTTTACCGTTCAAACGGAAATCATACGCTAACATTTTCTACGCGTTCCCCTAATTCGACTATGCGAAAGTTTCTTTGACGAAATCAACAAGAAATAAAATTTTCTGACATTTTCAGAGTACATTACCTTTGCAATTAGTTACAATTAGGAATAAATTGTTAACATGCAAACATCTGTTCTCTTTTTCAACGTGTTATTTAACATAAACCGTGAGTCATCAAATCCCATGGAAAAATCCTAAATTGCGTTGACTTCTCTTTTCGTAAACAGGTGACACATCATCCAAAATTGTGGAAATCTGATTCCACTAAATTCATACGGTTGTCCTCACTCATGTTCACTTTCATTTCCTTTTCCTATTCATCACTTTTTCCTTCCATGCTTGATCATGCGACCTACATAAGTATTCACATTTTACATAAAATTCCATTTTCACCACATCATCATTCTTTTATAAAAGAAGAAGCACTTTGGTTGAAAATAACAACACAAAAAAGTAGAAAAAAGCTCCAGTAATTCAATCAAACCCGTCCAAATTGACATAAATGAGGGCCATGAATAAGCCACTTAGGACCAATTTTCGGAAGACATGAATATAAGTGAAGACAACACTGCTACAATAACAAATCTTATGAATATGGGTCTCTCCTCATAAAATACACATCGGGTGAATGTGTTCAACTAAAGTAATTCTTTAACAAGAATAATGGAAGTCAAGTGGTTTTAATATTTCCGAGACACATCATTCCTGTCAAATACTACGCGGAGAAAGTTTTTACATGTTTTTCTGCTGCAAAGGAATTTATGAGGTCGGTGATTTCAAGACCTGTGCCTGTGTGGTGGTGTTCACTCATAGGAGCCAAAAATGTCATATACATACATAGACCAAGCTTTTGGCCTGGTCCTGTCAATTTTTTTTGTCGGTGAGCCATAATATCCCATGCACCTTCATACACACTTGAGAACGGGTGTAACTAATCGGTTGCTCCACTCTGGGTGATGTGTGCTTCTTGAAAAGTGTGTATTCAGTAATAAACACCTTCTGTAAACGATACATCTTTTCTTGGCTTTATGTCATCATAAAAACATAAGTATCACATCTAATAGCAAATCTAAAAAAGAAGCCATATTATCATAAGGCAGATGATGTTATACATATTAAATGACGGCATATCCTATTTATCCTCTATCTTCTTCTAATGCCACATGTTTGCCTGGTATATTGGGTGGAATGTGGAATAAAATTATTTGATATGTAATTTAGGTGGAAAATGTAATAAACTTGAGGTTATCACCATCCGCACTCACCTTAACCAAAGATGCATCATTTTATGACATGGTATTTTAAACTCTTTTGCTGATTTTCCAGATCAAAGGAGAAAAATTGTTTTAAAACTTTATTGCATCCTTACTTTCTTTGATCACACTACGTAGCTTTGAAAGGATGTAATGAAATGCGCAAAAAACAAAGTGACGATAAGATTGGATTAAAAATCCAAATATCATGTGTGCTTTTTGTCGTTTTCAGATTGGATTCTGAGAGTTTGAGAGGATGACGCTGGCGTCTTGATGCATGCAAGTTCGATGCTGAAGGTGAAATGAAATGTCCCGTGGTAAAATGAAATAAATGGTGGTTTGAATTTGCTGAGTAATTTTTATGGAATTTTAGTATAATTTGGAGAGTAGTACAAATAAGTAAGATAAGAATGTATGATGCATAAATTTACCTCCAAACTCTTGTATAATACTGATTTGATGGACATCTGGAACCGGTGATGCACAAGATATTTTATTAGCTCAAGTCGACGCCTGACGACATACAAATCGAGCCAGAATTCTGTAGTGATAAGATCATGTATTATTATGCACTTTTAATTTTCTTCGATACTCTTACATAACTTTTTTTTAGTCAGAAACGCCCATACATTGCATGCCACCACTGATTATAAAATAAATTCATTGTTCAATGGCGTCAATTCATTTCTGCGAAAAAATCTCACGCTTTGCAAAGTATTAAACGGAGCATAAATCCAATTAGCACTTCCTCCGTTTAAAATCATGTAGACGCACATGAGTGTCCCACGCTTTAATTAATTAGCTATGTGTGCCAAGTCCCAACTACCTCAAACGCAAGAAGAAAAATTTTATGCCTTGAATTCCAGACGGTGGATAACTTGGCGGCAGGAGGAACAATAAATTTTTTCTTGGATTCAATTCATGATTTTAAGATTCCTAAACGCCTTATCATGCTTCTTCTGTGTCGGTCTACATAATGATAAGGTCGGTCGTGGAGAGATGAATGCAGGTCATTTAACGAGTGTAGGCTGTTGGATTTCTCTGAATGAATTCGACTTAGACATACAAATACATGTCACTTCTTAATTTTTAATTAAGATCATGCCGTTTTATGGAAGTAGTTGTTTTTGTCAATTAGGACTGAAGTCTGCACTTATTTCAAAGACACTTTTTATTTCAATGCAGGCGGAAAGATGCAAATGAATTGTTAGATAATCCATACTCGATGAAGTGATTTGGATGGATACTTACAATATTGTTGTACAGTTTAAGTTAAAACAGTTTATTAACGCACATTGTACGTACCTTAAGCTAAGTCTGCTATGGGGCCCATAAATGTACATACATATCGTTATGAATCCAAAGGTGAAGGAAAGGAAGTTGCAAAAATCATTTTACAAGATTCATTTCATGGACAAAAGCATGTGGCTTTGTAAATGATATGTCTGCATTAATATTTAATTCGTACAAGTCACACTCAATAAATATTTTCATTATGTTCACATAAATCAATCTTATATTTTATTGGGATTTGTTGCAAGAATGAATCAGGCAAAAAGAGTACGAAAATCATACCATAATATGCTTGGTTAAATTTTTTA
>JAHZNG010003467.1:0-15291 GCA_027744375.1 Orchesellides sinensis
TCTCATATTTCGCCTTACAGAAAAAGAAGGTAATACGTTTGAGGTGCTTCCTGGTGGTTGGATTCAGGTCCGCCACAGTAGCGGCATGCCACTTTATCTTCATAGGAAGAGTAGGGTTTGTACTTTGGCTAAACCATACTACTTGGGACCTGCATCTGTTAGGGTAAGCGTAAGGGGAGTTTAATGTCGGATGATGTAACTGATGTTATTTGTTTTGGTAAAGGTAGATGGTACTTTGGAAATGATGATGTCATTTAATGTTTATTGTTTCTTCTTACAGCGGCATTCTATCCCGCTTAGTGGAATACCATGCTTATCCTATAGACGAGCGTTGGAGAAGGAGAAGGGTGAGAGAGAAATGTTGGAGGGACAAACTAAGGATGGTGGTGCATCCCAACAGCAAGCTGAGAAGGATCCATCCGCTGAAAAACCAGCGGATGCTTGTGTGGCTGGCCTCTCTTCAGGCAAGGGGCCAAAGAAATCAACTACACTTACTGCAGAGGTCGTTGCTGAGAAAGTTAAGCTTCTAAAGAGAAAATTAGAACTGGAAAAAGGGAGCTCAAAGCAAGTAAAGCTGTGTGATAAGTCAGAAGAGCCCATCAAAGGAGTAAACGAGGCTGCGAAGCCTGATACTGAGAACGGTACTGAAGAACAGATAACCGGAGTTGTCGCATCTGAGACGTCTGCAGAAAAGGTTGATGAGAATGTAGCTGGTAGAGAAACTGAAGGAAGCTTAGTAGCAGAAGATAGGGAACGAAAAAAGACTAATCTTGTTGGATTCCCAGCCAATAAATTCATGAGTGCTAAGCATCCTGACAAGAACCTGCCAGCCGGCGTCAGAAGCTTATTGCCTCTTGCTAAAGTAGAGACGGCGAGGGAAAATGCACATCTGTATTCTGTTAATGCAATGGATTTAAGAGAGTATTGTAAACCATTATTTAAATTTACAGAGGTAGAATGCAAAAGGTTCAAGTAAGTGTTTTTCTTTGTCAGTAGAAGTGTAAAGACATGTATGAATACATTCACTCATTTACGCTGTACATTCCGCATTTAGAACTTGGAGTGCTAGACGACGTCACACTAAAGATCAAAAACGGCGATCTCTCGAACGGCCAACTCTACCTGATAACGCTCAAGTCATCAAGTTCTTTGATTTAAATGCGACTAAAGGCAAGTGGTTCTCCATTCTTCTTTTTAAATTAACATGAAGTTAGATTGGTTATTGTAATATTGTTTAATATTTTGTGCGTTATAGGTAGTGAAGAACAAATGGTCAAGAAATTCAATGATTATGTGTTCAATCCGAACGGAAAGAGCTCCGTCTGCATTTTACATGAGTTTGTTCAGCATGCTCTCAGAAAACAGCCCACGTACTCATTTCAAGAACTGGAAAATGCTGCAACACCATACTCTGCCACAGTCATGATAAATGAAATCCCGTATGGGCGAGGATATGGATCAAGTAAGAAAACAGCAAAGGCTGAAGCTGCAAAAGCTACTTTAGAGATCCTTATCCCACAAATGAAGGGACAGTTAAATGGCAACAAAACTGACAATGGCAGTGAATTTGATATTGCTGAGGTTGGCTTGTATACTAAAAACTGTATTTACATTTACATCATTACAATTTCGAAGTTTAAACATATTTCTCCTCTTTTGTATTTATACATTTATAGTATTTTCAACAAGTGGAGATGAATGATGTTAGGATTCCAAAAATGTGTACGAGTGTCAGTGAGCCTTCACCGTATACACTTCTGTTGACTTGTGTGCAGCGGTAAATAAATAAATAAGGGCTTAGCAATTTCTTTTTTCTATCATCTGTTTCTATAACGTCACTGATTGTATAACTTTGTGTTACTTTTTCAGAAACTTTGGACAAAGTGGTAGCACCAACGTTAAATTTGAGATGGTTCCGTGTTCACCATCTAAAGGAAACCCTCCCAATCAATTCAGAATGGTTGCTGGCGATAAAGAGGTAGTTGTGACAGCATCTAACAAACGTGAAGGGAAACAACTGGCGTCTCAATTGTTGTTGTCTGTAAGTACTAGGACTAGTGTTTGATTAAGTTATAAAATTGAAGATAATTCTTTCCCCATAAATATGTATCATCTTCAGCCAAACGTATTTTTACTGTGTTAACTCATTGGCTTTTACCTTTGATTACAGGAAATACACCCTCACGTAACAAACTTTGGAGCATTCATTAAAATGTATGGAAACGGTTCCATTAAAAGTGTGAAGGAGAAGAAACAAGAAGAACAGCAGATCACAACTTTGCAAAGTAAAGCATCAGCAAACTCTCCAAACTGGGCGATATTAAATAAGCTTCGTCAAGAGATGTCAAAGTTGGCTGAGCATGAAAGAGATTCGAAGACTAAGACAAAGGAGGAAAGGAATGTTGATAAAAGTGATACGAATAATGATACTAGCACCGTCCAGTTGCCTAACTCTCCATTGGATGCTCCTGCAATACCAATGGAAGTGGAGGAGGGGGAAAATACAACATAAATAATAAATTATATTAATATTGCTGATTTGTTAGATTTACCCTGTAAATATATATTCATAGTTAAGGGAGTTGGTGCATAGTTGTGTATGCACATTTATATCAAATTGTGTTATGACAGTGGCAGTGTATTATAACGTATGATATACGGTGCAAGGTAAGTGACTATTATTTTGAAATGATTGAGCTTAATTTTTGTTACTTGACAAAATAGTTTAATACTAATAAAGATGATAAAAAGTACATTTGTCGGTGTCAAATTATATAAATCAGTTGATTCTGTTGGGTTACTTGTGAAACAGGGCTATCCCGGAATTGTAAAGTTCGTAAAGTTTAGATTATTTATCGAGAGTTGAAAAATATACAGTGATATTTTACAAGGTTCTTGTCATAAGCTTTTCATGCGTATTATTGATTCTCTTCCATTTGAAATTCATATGTGGAAGTGGTCCATTTTAAATCGTTGTCAACAATAGGTTCCGTAAGTGTATTCTCTTGGTAATACACTTTGTTGTCAAAATCGACTAAAATTATAGTATGCGTCCTAAAACAATTAACAATAGTTGTAGTCAGACAAAACAGTTATTTAAATAAATAGGAATCCAATATAAATTAAATTACCTCGTTCCATAACCAGGAAGTTTTATAAATCTACTACTAACTCCTCTTAAAAATACCTCTGGCTGATCTGGAGCTTGCTGATACATTTGTGGATCAGGATGAAATCTAAAGCATAAATCAAACCCATATATACGGTACTGGTGAACATTCGCAATGCAACTAAATTGAAAAATTTAGTTATACTATAGGAGTATTGAATTACTGTTCCTGGTTCTGTAGCAGGTCCAATATTCCCTTGATGAGGCTACTCCTTTGCATCACGTTATTATTTTCATGGACCACTTTAGAAAAAGCCTCCTTTCCCGATTTCACTTTTAAAAACGGAGCATCAATAAAGCTATTTCCAAGACCGTACACTTTACCGGGTGCCAACACTTGTGGCTTCTTTGTGGCTGAACAAGAATAGTAACATATCTGCGGACTATCTTTATGTAGGACATCAACTGTAAGCAAACTGAAAGGGTTGTACTCCTCCGAAACCCTATAGATTTCGTCCATGTACTGCATTCCATCAATGGAGTTGTCAAGAAGAAAATTGTTCACAAGAAATCCCCTACCCCGTTTTTCCTTCCCGTTTAAAGAGTTTTCTCGAGATTGCAGAACGTTTAAAAGTGCAGCTATTTTACCCGTCTTACTTACTGCCAACCAAGTTCCGCCTTCCCGACCTGGCTCCATATCTTGAGCTACAAACATTAATCGAATAAGAATCCCAACATGACCTTTCAGCATTCGTAAATTCTTTCTCAAACTGAAAAAAAATCGATTTCGTTATGAAATTTGTAAGCGTATTATACCTCCAAGAATATCTGGTTTGGTTCCCCAAAAGCCTGCCAATCTTGTAGGTCGCTTGTACATCTCATCACGATTAACTGCCAAGATTACTTTGTACGAATCTGGAGTTGGACGCTCCGCCACGTAGACAAACAGGATGCACATTTTAATCGAATCTCTACAGTTGCAATCTTGTACTTTCAAATTTGAATCTACTTATCCGTGTCAGTTAAAACCCCCGAAGAATCTTAATATGCAATATGAATCCACCAAAAGAGTTATATTACTATTACATTGAAAATGTTAAGACTAAGACCAGTCAAGTCATGTCTTTCTTAACTGACACATTACTTTAAACTCGTACTATGCTCTTTGTACACGATTATCCAAGCACTGACGCGCTATCACCAGAGAACGGTCAACATTCAAGTACTTCTAGCCGTGAGTTATGTATGCTGTTTGCTGTGGTGCTGGTGCCTACATTATTCCATTGTTACATATTGCTTGCAGGTGTTTTCATGCGCAAGGAGACTACAAAAGCAGCGTCAGTTGTAAATAACTGATGAGACATCACATTATGAAATTGTTTTCCTATATAAATGAAAGAAACCGTAATTTGATATGAAAATTCATGTTTACTCTTCGCTGTTGTTTTTTGCCACTTTGTCACTTCAACTCACACACAAAGACCATCATACAAAGAACATAAAGCAGTTAATCTGGAAAATCATGGTCACCGAGTCATTTTTTTAGTCAGGCATCAACTCATCATGCCAAGAAGCATTTCCATGCGAGGTACTAAAAAATACAGGAGTTTATCTGTCTGTGTACATAATTTTTTAACCTCACAAAAACAAGTTACGCTTGCTTTGCGTATTAACTTGCGATTTAGCAAGTTACTTAGAATGGTAGCGGTGTCTGTCTGTCTGTCCATCTGTCACTGCTCTCCTGGGCTCAGTTTTCAACTTTTTCAAAAAATTCTTTTTGCAATGGGTTCCCAATGCAAATAACTTGGCTGAGTTCTTAAATGGGCACTAAAGGTCACATTTTACGGTTAGAAACCGTTACGATTTTAAAAATACTAATAGAAGCATATGCATGTGGCACATAATCTAGGGTCCATTTTTCATCAAAATAAAGAATCCAGGGTTAGATTTTGAAAAACTGTAACGGTGTATTAGTAACGGCCGTTTAAAATAACAGTTATTTGTCCAAAACTTTTGAACGAAGTTCATTTTTGACAATTTTTTTTCCGCAAACTAAATGCCAACATTTACCGTTAGCGACCTTTACGATTTCGAAACGTTAGACTTAAATATATACTCGCAGGACATGATTTAACGTCCATGTTTTATTAATAAGCTGAATCTGTTGTCAGAATTGCCATTATCTAAATAAGGTTTTTAAAACGGTATTTTCGGGTCTTCTTGTAACAATGTTTTAATTGCTCCATTCTGAACACCAGGTAGTATAAGGCAGACAGACAAATAGTCTAGAGAATCGCAAGTGCTCTATAGCCTGTTTGCGGGTTTATTTTACTAATAGCAAAGGGTATAAACACATTTTACTATTACAATATAGAACAGTTAGTGAAACACAATACCAAATGCATTAAGTTTATGTTATGGTATATAGTAAGCATGTCATTATGCATGATAATCAGTTTTCATACCATGTTGTTTGCCTTTGTAGCGATAGTAGTGTTATCAAACAAACAACGTTCCAATTACAACAACAGCATACATGTAATTTTAGTCATACCCACACCTCTTTTTTAACTTGTCTCACAATAATGTATTCATGTGTTTAATCATCATGTAAGATGTGATAAACATTCAAAAGCGTATGTGAGTGCAAAGTGCAAGTATAACAACAGGCTCTGCGAATCTCACATGAAATATTTTGTTATGACAAACTCCAGCTCATTCAAAATGCTTCGCGAGCAAGTACAAGCTAAATATTGACATTTTACTTTTTATAAACAATATTTTGTATTCACGAACAACGTACCCATTCTCAACTACATTGGAACTTGGAACTTAACAAACTTATATAATCACCAAAAAGTCAATCATGCATTTAATCATTATAGCGTCATGTAAATCCTATTGGATGCATTTAAAAACACTTGCATGGGTTTAACTATTCCACAGAAGGAATCATGCATGATTTAAAATAATAATTATCTTTCCTTAGCAATATATTCATTTTTACTTACTCCCAACGCAACTATTAAAACCTGAATAGCTAAGCTTTCACTTTGATGATTCTGCACGTTTGCACAAATCAAAATCTGAATGCGCACTGATATGCTTACTGCGGAGAAGTCATGTGCATGTGCAAAACATAAGAATGCATTGACATGCATGCAAAACCTATATATCTTAGCGAGCGTGGCTTTGACTTACAGCGTATGTTATACTTGCATTGCATTGCATGCATGCACATGCTATGCTTAGCTGTGGTGCATTTGCACAAAAGCATGTAGCCAAACATCAGCTGATGGTGTCCAGCTGACAAGTAAAAAAGATTTAGTTTTCGAACAGTTAAAAATTGTGTTTGTTACAATGAGTTCGAGAAGGGTGGTTGTGACTGGAATGGGCCTAGTGACTCCACTAGGCATCGGCACTGACTTTGTGTGGGGCAAGGTTCTCCAAGGGAAATGTGGAATTAGAGCGTTGACAGACCCTGCATACTCCAAACTGCCATGTCGAGTTGCTGGAGTGGTTCCACAAGAAGGACCAGGTAAGAGCAAGATTTACATGTAGACGAAATTATTCGAATAATGGAGTGATATTTTGCTCTGATTTAGATTGAATTTAATTCCTGATTCAGAGCTCCTTTCTTCTCTAAAGGCAGTCTAGTATTGGAGGAGAGATTTAGCGAAGCTCAGAGAAGAACGGCGTCAAAAGCTACTTTGTATGGCTTGGTTGCTGCAGAAGAAGCCATCTCGCAAAGTGGACTGGAAGAGGATAGTCAGATAGACAAGGGGAGGGTTGGCGTGGCTGTTGGAATGGGTATGCTGGATCTTCAGGATATTCAGAGTACGGGGGCTGTGCTGGAGGGAAAGGGATATAGTCGGGTGTCACCGTATTTCATACCTAGAATATTGCCAAATCTTGCTGCTGGTCAGATAAGCATGAAATATGGGTATCAGGTATGTAGTAAAATAATAAGTTTTGTTAAAGTTTACACATGATGGACACCGTAAATACTAATTGATTTATTTTTATGCAAAAAATCTTTCTCCAAAGGATATTTCTTATGTAAACTGTCACGCGACTTCTACTCCAATAGGCGACAAGGCGGAAGTAACTGCTTTAAGAAAATTGTTTAAATCTGATACGGTATGTATGAATAAATATAAGTAAGTAAGTTAATGGGACGATTTATTTATTCTTCGTTTCTAAATTGTTTACAATTTCTTTTCAGATTCAAAATATACCTATTTCATCTACGAAAGGAAATCACGGTCATTTATTGGGTGCTGCTGGAGCTGTCGAAATTATAATAACTTTAACTTCTCTTAAAAACCGATTAGTCCCTCCTAACATAAAAATTTCAGAAATGGATACAGAATTTAAAAGCTTGAACATACATATGGCGTCTAAGGGTGAATTAGTCTTACCTCACAAGAAAGTTATAGCCCTAAAAAACTCATTTGGTTTTGGTGGTACAAATGCAAGCTTGTGTGTTGGAATTGGAACATATGCGTAACAGAAAATAAATGGAGTCATATTATAGCACACATAAACACAATCACCATATATTTTTCATTATCGTTTTCATAGAATGCATTTATTTATAACTGTCAAATATTCATCATGTATGAAGATCCATCATCACATATATGTATGTATAGATTATAATTATGAACTGTGTAAGTTACAGAATATATATTTAACATTTTTAATCAAAATCAAAAGACTTCTCTGTGTGATACACTGCATTCTGCTTGATTATATTTTTCTAGCATATGATTGATCTTGCAAAGTAACATCGCTTCATGTTTTAACCAGTAGTAGAAAATCTACATGTAGGGAAACAAAAATCACAAATGACATTTATGGCAGGAAAGAACTTAAATTCTCGTTGACCAGTATGACATAAATACCTAAACTTAACCACAAATATTTGAAGACAAGATTTCATTTGTATTTTATATTGTCTGCAAATAAAAGTTAAACAGTGTAAAGTATTCACTATTTTTACTTATGTTTGTAATTTTCTTCGCACTCGTACCTTATTCAATACTGAACCTGAACTAATTTAATAAACATGGCCTTTTCCTTTGAAAAAATTGTGAAAAAATATTCAAAACAGGAATGTGAGTTTCATCGTTTTTGTTTACCTTGAGTTTACGGATCCGCTACATTTTGAACTGATTTAAACACCACCTATATTGTTTGAGTTCAGTACAAATGATAAGGACTTTTTTTACAAATAAATTCCAAAAAGACATGAAGCATATGTAGTTTTTAATTTGCAGAAATATTTTTTAACACAATCTGTTTACCGACGGTTCTTCCCCTTATATTTCCTGTTGTTCTGTCCACCAGAACGATTACCTTTTGAACCATTAGCAGATCGAGATGGTTTTTTGGCAACAGATGCCTCAGGTTCCTTTTGCTGGTTTTCAGCATCGTTAGACTTGCTAGGTGGGCGATTTTCATCCCGCTCGCAACAGTCTGAACAAACCCGATCAGTGCCGTGATGACGCTCAGTGCAGCCAATGCGGCGGAAGCAACCAGTTTTTCGCTTAGACAGCATTTCGTAAAATCGCATCTTTAAAGTCTCTCGAAACTGCTCTCGCTCTTGGCCCCAAGACTCAGATTGGATGGCAGATATTTCTGGAGGAACCCAGTCAGAATCTTCCTCATCGTCGCTTAAGCCGGCATCCTATAATACCATTGGAAAATATAGTTAAGAGTTGATTCTAAGTAACAAATTATAAACCTCAATTTGAATTTCCCTGATTTAAGTGTACAAAGAAACAATACCTCAAGTTGTTCCATTAAGCTTTTATATGGCCCCTGCACAATCCTTGGCTCATTTTCTGAATTGATAAATTCAGGACATAAGCGACAACAGTCGTCAGCGCAAGCGATTTCAGACCCTTCTAGTGAACTGCAGGTTGTGTTATCATGATTGACACTGGTGCTTTCAGAGGAATACCCTCCATCGCGCGAAGTCTCAGAAGAACATCTTGACTCTTGGCAAAGAGATGCTGCGCTTCCTTTCTGTGCACTAGAATCAGACTTGTCAACTACCCCATTCGGAACTTGGCTCAGTGGTAGCTCACCAGTAGCGTTGGACTTGCTCTTCCCTTTCCCCTTTCCAGACTTCTTTTTCTTTCTACCTTTAGTTGTAGCAGTGTCTACTGTTTCGCATTGACAAGAGTCTTCTTCTTGAGCCTCCTCAACCTCAACACTCTCTTCAACACATGGCTGAAACGTCAGATATTGCAATTTAAAATATAGAACCCAACATTATAAATTTACTTGTTGATTATACACTTTAGTCTTACCTCCAAAGAACCTTCAACAGTCTCATTATCCTCAGCAACCTCTTCAATCTAAACGAAAAAATAAACCTTTCTTAGTACATCAAAATACGAGCCTTTAATCCTTATATGCAACTCTTAATTAAGCCATATGAGCATAAATTGCGTTTCAAGATTAATTCATTACCACTGATTCAGAAATCTCCTCAGATTTCTTTTCCTTCTTCCGCTTGCGATTCAACTTCTTCCTCTCTTTCCGCTGCTGCTTGGCTAGTTCCTCTTTGTTCAACTCTTGACAAAGAAGTTCTAGCTGAGACACACCAAGTTTGTTTTCTACCGCAACTTCAAAGCTCCGACGAAGCGCTTGAATAGCGGTACACATAATAATTTCCCAAGTCCTTTCCTCCTCCCGGAACCGCTGCTGGATGCGATGAAGACGTTCGAATACACAAAGACCTAAGCAAGTCAGAACTTCCTCCTGAGCTATTTCCATAGTTTTTGCATGTCTTTCCCTCCTACTGCTGTAGTTTTTTGAGAACAAAAAAAGAAACAACATTGTAGTTTTTTCTAATACAAAAATTATCTTAGACCTTATTTATGTTTTCCTAAAAAATCTCTAGTCAACTCACCTTCCCACCAACTCAGGTACTGCTTTAGCAATCAAACGACTCACAAAATCCGTCTTACACATGAGGTGCAGGTGTTGATCTTCTTTGCAGCACTCAATGCCATCATACAGTTGTGCAATAAAGCCAGGTTCAGTGGAAGGATCCAGCTCGCCAGTCAAAATGTTATACGCTCTCAGAACCTTAGACTTACATTCAGTACAAAATCGGTGCTTCTTCAAGTATCGCTCTAAGGTCTCGATGAGACATTTGGAATCTACCATCACCGTCCTCTGCTGACACTTTTCATCCATATAATCCCAAACATCAACCCAAGAGCTAACAGTCCGGATCCGTTGCGATTCTAATGAATGAAGAGCACACCGTCGTCCTGACTTGCATTTACTCAGAGAGTCGATCAGAGTCTGAACTTTAATGCTGTTATAAATAAAAATACAATTACAGAATCGTATAACCTTTGAACAACAACACAATGTTATAGCTACTTTAAAAATCTTACCTCGGACAATGGAACATAGTGCACAGGAATTTCGGTGTCATTTTATCCTTAGCAAGGTACATAATTCCACGTTCATCCATACACAATGGATAAAATCCATAGGTCGGACCTTCCTGATATTGTTGGAATACAGCCTCAGCACTACAAAAAGAAACAGTAACATAAAATTAGTTTCTCTCCTACTAGTATTTACATGCTTAAAGTATTCTTAATACTACATAAGTTAAATTCTGCTGCTTACCTCCTACGACAACCAACACAGGGAACCATTTGATTAAGTACTGATACGAAGTCATCAGGACTGACACGAAGGGCCGCCTCCAGTTCTGCCTTGGTGAGCATCTTGAACTTCTTCAAAAACTGATCCATCTCAGTTTTTGTAGGACCCCCCACATAGTCATCCCCCGTCAAGTACTCCGGATCCATGTCCATCACGAACTTAAAGGATTTAAACAAACCAAAATTTAATTAGAAACTTTTTAATTTTTTACGACAAAATCAAACTGACACAGACTTAAAATACATTCCATAACTATGCAGAATCTACAAGCAAGCGTTATCTTTTAACTACGCAATACTTACGAAAAGCAAAACTAAAGTTACATAATTAACAGATAAACATGCAAAGCTACGAAGAAGCAACGCGATTCTGAATTTACAACTCATTCAATTTTAACGATTAAATACCGGGATGGTTTTCTGCTTCAATTTTGAATCGCTATCTCTTTTAATCCAAATATAGAACATCTTCGTTGCAAATGGCTTCAGCTCCTCCTTTTCTACCTGTCTACCTCGACCCCTCCGCCTGCGACCAGGAAGGTTAAAAAGTTTGGCCCTCTTGGCATTTATGCCCTCCATAATTATATCTGCCATTCTGACCTACTTTTAACCTAACTTTAAACTGACCTAAGTTTTTGTGCTGACCACTTTTACGCCTTTGACTTCAAAATTATTACACTTTTTCTAACTAAAATTTTGCTAAAACTCTTCTCAATTTTATACTATGACAAACAGTTCAAAGAAGATTAAATCAAATCCTCGTGCAGAGCTTATTAGTATTAGTTAACTATTAATTATGAAAGTCAGTCTTCAAAGGGCTTCTCAATTTAATTTTAATTATTTTTCAAAGTAAGATTTTATTATAGTTGATAGTTCAGAACAAATTCAATATTTCATTTTTTAAATTCTCTTTCACAAATTGTTGTTTTGTTACCACAGCAAACATAATACCCTGTTGCAAACTGACTTTCTTAATTAACTATTTAAACGTAAAAATAACTAAAATTACTAGTAACTGTCAATCCCAATTATATAAATATTGTTTTTAATCCAATTAAGTTATTATTCTGACTCTGATAAAAGCCGACAAATTATAAAGCACAATTAATATTAATTTTTCCCAAATTGTAATATGCCAATCTAAACCAAGACAAGACTCTGACTATTTTAAAAACTGATCATATGCCATCCATATATAAAATTCAAAAAGAGAATCCATTTTTAAAGTATGCCGCCCTTTTTAAAAATTGACTTTTGCCCCTCACCCCCAAAAAATTGTCATTGTCAACTGATTTCATTCATGCAACAATTACTAATTAGTTACTAATTAAAAACAAGGTATTTACATTTACACAGAAATCTTGAATGAAAGCAATACATGCTGAACTTTTAGTTATGCTAAGGAACTCATCCTCCTCTAGCAACCACCACCGATCCAAGAAAGTACATTTGAGAAAGCCGTTATACTGCTGGCAAGCAGTAAACTTGCCCACTATTGTTGTACGAGAGTAAACTTTACTTTCTCTACAACAACACTTATTACTATTTCTACCCTTCTTCTTCTTCTTCATTATTAAAAATTTTCAGTGAAAACTAAAAAACTAAAAAATTTTTATCAGGACCACAGTGAAATGTGAAAGCGAAATGAGAAATGACAAGCGTGACTTTTCCCTTCATTCAACCCTTCCTCGCTGTATGAAATGACGATAATGGGGATGGTGTCCCATTTTTAAAGAAATACATTGCACGTCGTCACTCTATGACCCGGCCTTGAACTATGCATGATGCTACCCCCTCGTGTCTAGTCATAAAGTATACAATGGGAATAGAAGGAGTAGAACGCCGTACAAAAGAATCGGCTATGCTAACAAGTCAAGTTAGTTGTATCAAAGCCACGTGCAAAGTGATAGTAGGGGTTTAGGTTGTAATGTAATTTGAATATTTATGCAAGGTTGAAAGGTTCTTTTTGTTGGGGAAGCGGAAGGAAGGTAGTACTAAATGCTAAAAGCTCTTGTAGTCATTTAGTCTAGTGATGTAGAAACGCGGTAAATATTCAAAATTAATTTAGTGAGTGATTTGGAAGTAGTGTTTTTTTAAGGGAACAACATTGAACGTTGACTGAAAAGTGATAGACAACCAGGATAATTTAATTATTTAGTTGGATTCATGTTAAAATATATGTTTGACCGTTTGGAAGTGATTTGGAAGAGGTGTTGGGTGTGTTAATTAAAAGGGGGAGGATAATTAAAATTTTGTTGTTTTTTGTGATATTATTGTTAGGCAAGCCATAAGTGAGGAAATGATTAGAAGTTCAAGGTCGGGAAGGAAATTCAACCTGGGTGCTGGAGAAACCAAGCCAGTTTATGTCAGACGTGGTTAAGTAAGACTAGTATACTGGATTTGGAGTAGTTTAAAGCAAGAAGGACAACCAGCGCAAGGAACATACATGTGTGCAGATGGCTTAATTGAATAGTTGGTAGTGAGAGTAAGTAATTAATTTTTAGTTGCTATACATTATTTAATTAATAGCATTTTTAAATTTCTGTGATTAGTTTTTATAGTTTGTATTTATATTTGGTGTTTTTTATAGAGTGAAAGACCAACCGAAATGTTATCGTCGATGAAGATGGGAACACGTCGATGTTTCAGACCACGGTACGCAGTTTCACCTTCTCTAAAAACATCCGTGAGGCGAGCCATTTCTGGCGCAAGGACGTCCCCAGATATTCACCAATTAACGACTTGGTGTCGCGTGCAGGAAAAATATAAAGGGAGCTTTTCTCAGCGTCTTCTGATAGTGGTTTGGAAGAGTATAAAAATTGTTTTTGTGCCCCTATAAATTATTACACTGGTCACTGGTATATTATTAGATGCTTCACTTTGTGACGCTTTTTTGTTTCCTACTGGAAGGAAAGGTAGTTTGTTAACTAATTGTTTGTTTTGAAATAGAATGATTGGATCATCTGCATTACACAAGGATCATATCCACCGGGATTACGACAGTTTTTTAGAAGATAAAAAAGATTCTTCTTGTTGACCAACTGAATATTACAACTGCCGTTACGTTGAAAAACTGACCACTGACTGGATTGAATGAAAACTACCGAAAACTTCTGCGTAGCACCGAATCAACATGAAGAGTGAACACTACTTGCGATTTATGACATTTGTACAAACCCTTTTTAAGACTAAATTTTTGTATGTACAGTAACTAGTCCAGCCAGTATTTTAGTCGTATCAGCTATTCAGGTCGCGAAAGTTAGCAATACTAGTTGGTTGATGAGTTGTTTTGAATCAGTATCCCAGGAAGATAATATTTTGCAACAAAGAACAATGCAGGACACGAAATAAATGTCTTGCTTATTCCCTATAATAACCAAACAAAATAATGAAAGAAAACAATATTAGAATTTTACAAACTACCAATATGCAAATAAGGTTTTATGAATACATTTACGTTTCATTTATATGTTTTTAACATACTGTATGTTCCAGTTTCGTCATCAGTCCGTGATTTTTTCTTTATCTCTTTTAATCTCAGTAAAGGAAGCTAAGAATTCATTGAGTTAACTAGGCATAAGATGTGACTATGTGATGTGCCTTGCTTATCCTACTCCACACACACGACAAGAAACTCTGGTGTGGAACGGGATAACCGTGTTTAATCTACTCAAACAAAATCACAAAACCTCTGCGTCTAGGTTTTTGTTTGATAATAGACTTGAAAAACGTCACTAGAAATAGTTTAAATTCACGTAGTAGTTCCCGTACAAAAAACTGTAAAATATCATATTCAGGTCAATGTTCTTGATTGTTAATTTTCCCTTTTTTATAATGCTGTCTTATATTACTCAGCTTAACACTTTTTGTGCAATTAATTAACTTCTTTAGATATTTTGATGCTTGTTACGTCTCCAATAATTTTTTTCGTGTAAGCTTACACTTCTGGCACAAGAACAATCCACCAAAATTCCAAGAAACGTAGAAAACACTGGTCTGAGCACAGTTGAAAATGTGAGTTCTTTGGAAACGGCTAAATTTCCTAGTTCTAGTGACAGACCCCTCAAAAAGAGAGATGTTTTCACGTTTAAAAAATATCTGAGCGAAGTAGTAGTTTCCGTTATGGATACTGATAACAACGCTGATGAACTACTGTTTACAATGGGTGCATTCCTCTCTCACAGTAATTGTTATTTTAACATCGTTTGTCAATGGAAAATACTTTACTTTATACAGTGAAGCAGACAGAACGATAACTTTTTTTGGCGATGAACGACGACAACGAAGACGACGATCGACGAACTTTACTATAGTATGCTTAACTATTATGGTATAAACTACTCTTTCCCTATCCAACAAATGTATGCAATATTAATACCTATATATGCAATCTTCTGTATTGTATTTATTAGATCTTCTCTCAAAACAGCTCCTTTCCTTTTACTTTATAAGTATGTATGTATGTATGCAACATCCATTATA
>JAHZNG010003468.1:0-12643 GCA_027744375.1 Orchesellides sinensis
ATAAAACTGGTCAATGGGAGACCTTCTCTATTCAAATCATGGTTGGGATTAGATCACGACCTTGATCCAACATGATTTACAATCACAAGACAAATTTTTTAATTTACGAGCGCACACAACCAAAAAATCCATTAAATTTTCAACAACAATTTACTTAATGGTTCTTCTCCCGAATAAAATAATGGTCGCACGAAATAATTTCAAAACTCAAGACGGGTTTTAAAAATTTAGAACGAAAATACAATTCATACGCGTGTTCTCTTCTGTTCACTTCAAAGGTACATAGCTTCTTCACAGGAAGTATTGTCAAACAACGTTTGTTGCATCATAAATATATTTTCCACATGTGAGAATGGAACAAAGCAAATTACACACATAAAAATACTCTTTTGAAATTATAACAGTTGATCAATTAAGATATGTAACTCTCTGGCTTAAAAAAGAATTTGAAGCACGCCACTTTATTCCCATCACCGGAATTAACCCTTTTCGCATACTATCTCCTCTCAGAAGAGGCAGGCAGACTCATCAAGATTGTTGTACTCTTCCTGTTGTGTATATATTATGTCATTGCATGATGATATGATACAGTTTACATGCTATCCTAAGGAAGTACATATATATCGGCTCAGTTTTGTTTTTTATTAGAGGCTTATCAAAATATTCAGCTTTTATCATGAAATCACACACCGCGTCACATTCTCACATGAAATATCCAACAAGACATGTTCTACATTCTATGCCAATATGTATTCCGCGGTGGGGTGGCTGACTTTTGATTAGATTATCCAAATGTATAATATGGCTTCCTCTCTCCCACCTCCTCCATTGAGTAACTTCACCGATACCGATAAAACCCTTTAGATTTCCGCACAACACAACACTTTTTTTATAATCTGTTGATTAATTACAGGTGAGACTTATTCTTCTGCCTTTTTCTGCAAATCCCGAAAAAATATTTCGGCTCACCAAAAAAAAAACTCTTCAGCTCATCGTACTTACATACGTTACAAGCGACCTCATTTCTTTTTCACTGATGAATTGATGACTCTCCTTATTAAGACTCTGTAAGATCAGTCAGTCGTAGCATAAGACACACACACTCACTCAGCTCAGGTGTGTATCTATACCTTAACCAAACAACTTGGTTACTTTACACAGTCATAAAATCGTAACAGCAGCACCAAAACGAATATTACATTCTTTACACAAAGAAAATAATATTCACAACAAGAAACTAATATATAAAACTACCTTCTTCACTCTTCAAAGGTAGCATGTGGAATGATGGTGAAACACAATATTTTGATGCGACAAATCCCGTTAGCCCCTTGTTCGCCTTTACAAAAAAAAGATATTATATGTTAGACATATACAGACAGACAGGTAGGAGCAATCACCATCATCGTACACACAGGTAAGGTTTCTTCATCATTGAAACTGCTGAAGAGGAGGATGGCTAAGAAAAAATTTTTTTTGTTCTGTTCCTTTTTCCGTATATGAAAAACATTGTTTGTAACTTTTCATTGTATTTAATACATGCATACATATGTTCATAAGAGAAAATATTATATTGTTGATGTAAAGCCATATAAAGCCAGTCAGGTGTAATACTTTATCTTTTCTATACTCATCACCGGCATATTATATGTGAGAAAGGGTTGTTGGTTCTTGTTTGAAAGGGTTGTAATGTAACAATGCAATATCTTATAGTCTCGTGGGAGATGCAACATGCAATGCAATTCAATACGGACATGCAGCAACATACAATTTATGCAGGAGTACTGAAAGAAACGAAGCCAAACCGCAATAAGAATGATTTTTTTTGAGCAGGTACATTTATGCCATGTGCAAAGTAAAGACCAGTTTAACCATCGTCATCGAATATCTTATGGTATCGCCATCATACTGAGACTTAATGATTGTTTTTAGGTATGCATTGCATATGTATATTGTAATGATACGACAAAATTCTTCAGAACGGTTTTTTAAGATGAGTTCATATTGTCGCCAGGTAAATATACATATTTTACCTGAGTTTGATTAATGCTATACGCGTTCCATGGAGTACTGCTGAATTTTCGGCAACGATTGATACCTTTTGCAAACTACAATGAAAAAAATGGTAGGAGCACTTTTTAAAAAGTGGAAATACAGGAACAGGATATTCAGGTTGCACGTATGTAGGTATGTATATATGATTGAGCAAGTGTTTGTGTTTACTTAAGTGATACTTTACAAGAATTAGAATTGGGCTTGTATTTACTTTTAAAATATTTCAGTTTGCATATACCTAACTTATGTACAATTGCATTGTTGTTGTTTAGGATTATGATTATGACTATTATTTTAAACACACATACGAATATTCAAGCATATCGTTTTAGTTAGTACATGTAACTAATAATAATAATTGCAAAGTATGATTTTATTAAGAGATGTATATCCTTATGGAAAATTACACATGTAAACTAAACTGGCTGTTGTATATAAACTTGATTGTATTCTTTAAAATCACGGACCGACAAGAAAACAACATTTTTTTCGTAATATAAAGTGCCCTACCCCAAGACGACGCCAATGTGGTGTTGCAGGATTCATCTGAGGCTAAAGACGAGACACTCAGGTATACGATTCGGAAAGACTTTTTTAATGGTGTATAAAAAAATCACTGTTGAACGCACTCTCGCAATTTTTTACATACTCAGCAACAATCGCTGCTGAATGCATGGCTCGTTTGGCATCGATCGTCGTAGCATTGTTTGTGGAGGTAGTAGTAGTAAAGGCATACATACATTGCATTAATAAATTATTGAACCCACAATTCAAGCTGGTCGCCGAGTCATTCTTTAAAGCTTCTTTAGGTTTTATATGTGGATGACTTAGTGCATATGCATTATACATTGTTAGAAACTAGGTAGCTTTAAAAAATTCATTGTGAATTATTCTTATATGAACAAAGAAGTACTGAAGACTGAGGATGGGTACGCAACGCACGTTTGCTAACTCCTTAATTAAAATCTAGAGACTCCTCTCTGTAATTTTGAACCATGAGAGAGAAGACTCGATATGAGTTGATGACGTGAAGTAATGAAGCGAATCATGATGTGAAGCGGAATCAACGGTACATTTTGTATTTTGAACTTCATTAGATAAAAAAAGTACTCAGAATTTTTTCTAAAATATTAAGTTTTTGCTGGGTGTTTTATCACAAAATAGTTTCCCGTTGCATGCATGTGTGTATTACATTACTTCCGGGACCGGGAATGACCTGTGTTGTAATTTAGTACGGCTTCATCCGAAGTATTATGCGGTTCCTCCCATTGTATTATGGACAATGTGTATTACTGGGAAAACGTGACAATGCTGGAATATATGACCTATTAACTTTATTCCATTGTTGTATGGATTTATGTCATGTGCTTTTAGAGTTCGGTTTCATTTGGGAATTATTAATGACAAAAGGAGCAAATTCCCTGGATGCCACACCCAAATACAAATGTATATTTGTAGTATTCCTGTGAATAGCTTGGTGACCTGGTAAATGAAGCCCTAAATTGTGAGCACCCACATTATCATGCATGATTGACATGTGGAAAGGACCACCTGCTTGGGATGTCATTTGGGGAAGTAGAGTAAAAACAGAGAAGCTGTATAATATGAAATACTTAAAATCATGTTGTAAATACGTTTACATTTACAAAAAGACTTTTATTGTCGAATGCGGTTTATCAGAATAGGATAACACTTGAGTGTGAAGTGAATTCATGGTAATTACAGTTAATGCATATAAAAGACTATTTTAAAAGGATTCAGATTTATTTTTAGCTTACGCAAAGGTAATATAGGGCATCACAACAGAATCCATGAATTTTCAATGGTGTCTCAATATACCCCAAAAATTGCAGTGTTACACCGGGCATGTACAAACCTCCCTTTTTCGATCAAGATTTCTTACAGGAAAGAGATATACAAAATATTTTGCTATTTTTTAAATTATTTAATTAAATTAATTGCCCTATCCAAGGTTTAATGCACTAACAGGTTTCAAATTAGCTACTTAAAATATGATTTGAATTATAGTTCAAAATATAACTTATCGTTTATTACATTCCATTGTAAAGAAGCATGCCAGTATTGGGTTGTTTATATGCTTGGGTGGGTCATTGGAAGGAATTACCTAATTATCACATCATAAATCAAAACCATGATTGGTGCTCACTAAATGTAAACTTATTTGATTGTTATTCGGTCAGTATTAATCTAGTATAAAATGTCGGTTTCACAGAAATTGATTGCATTAAGATACCTACAACCATTTTGCATAGTACTTGAATTTAAGGGAAAATCCATAGTTTAATTATAAATGCTTTATGTAAACAGAAATCATGTAAAGCTTGTAAGCACATTCATATTAATCAATCATACGAACTCGTAATTACATTGTATATTTCAGTCTTGCTCGTTTCCTTCCGGGTCGGATCATCAACAAGATGCCCATGGTTTCTCTCAATCAAATACTCGTGAAGCCCATCAAAATCCCAAAAGTGATACATTTTCACACCAACCTCGTACCTAATGTCCACCGGAAATGATTGAAAGAAGGAAGCCATTAAAGGGTCATCCTTCATTGAGTTGACCGCTGCTTTTGCACCTTGAGCACTCTGATCTGGGATTTGCTTGGGATCCGCAATCCAAGTGTTGCCCACCCCGTCATAAGCCAACCCCTGTTGGAAATCCTGAAGCTGCACGGTTTTTTTGTTGGGGGGAACATGGCAAAAGTAGAGGGGGACGCCCAACTCAAAGCTCATGACATACTTGACAAATACACGGGTAGTATCCTCATGCCATCTCCTCAACCCCTGCCCCTGTGGAGGAGGGCAGACGGACTCCAGGTGAACCCTGTGTGCAAATGACGGGATACTTCGGAACCTTTCCGGAAGCTGGCGAATCTTTTTGAAGGGAACTACCTCAGTGTTTCCATAGTCCACAAAAATCACTTCAGCCAGTCGAGTTGTCCTGTTAAGCTTTACGATAACACCTCTCGTCCAGCAGTACTTCATTTCGCATGCTACAGCTAATCCAACTTGAATTTCTTGTAAAAGAAGGGGTTTCAGCCCTAAGTTTTTGCAGTCTTCTTTCATTTCCTTATACATTTTGTGAAACTCTTTCACTTTCATTTGCATCTGCACAAACAGCCTGTCTGGTCCTCCAATATAGCTCATTTTTACCCAGGCAAGGCGCTCCCGGACTGCAACAGGAAGGTATTTCTGGGGCTCTGCAGGAAAAATACATCAAAGATCACAATTAAAATAAAATGTAGCATACCAATTTAAGTTATAGTTTCAACCAACTTTTAATTACCCTTAGCCCACACAGGATTATACTCCTGGACAACGCCCTCCTTGTAATTGAAATGAGCTATAGCGTTGCTTGTAATTTTGTGTAACTCTTCAAGAGGAATGGGTCCCACTGGCCCCGGCTTTGGGGGCTTAGGTTTTTCCACGTATTCAAAACTAGGGGCCATTCCAGGCAAATTGAGAATTGCTCCAGAGCTTGCCCTGTCAAAAAAATTAATCAGATCAATATAAATGAATTACGCACCACTTCTAATAATTATAATATATAAACCAACTTACATAATACCCAACGGCTGCGCAAATCCTTCGTCAACCATCCGCCTATTAATGGTATCCCCCTTCTCCTCCCCCATTCGGAATAAGACCACTCCACAGTTCATAGCCATACAGTTTTCATGGTACTTTCTCACCTCCTCCCTTGACCAATAGGAAACAACCCCACTCACCTTCTTCCCAGTCATCATCTCTCTAAAGAATGTAATCGCCTCCATCGACCAACAGTACCCCCCATTTTTGGGCATCACATCAAACAAATAGCACCGGAACAAGGGTGACCTCCAATCCTGGTATTTCTGCCGGAGTTGACGAAGAGAACTAGCAGGAACGTAACCTTGCTTGCCCGTGTCACAAAAGAACACAAAAACTTGGATGACATCACCTTCCCCTTCTTCACCCTCCTCCGTCTCCTCAATAATGAAATCTATAATTCGCACTCGACACCACATTTTGGAAAAGGGGTCTTGACACGCATAGCATCTCCACTTGACCACTTCAATCGTGTACTACAAATAATAAATAAATCATAATTAATTTAATCACACATCAATTAAAAATCCCCATTCACTCATTCTGTGTGAATACCTTACCTCTCTTATCAGCCTCTCCTTATCATTGTAATACTTTTGCATTTCTTGTTCCAAAGCCAATCCGTCAGTCTTCTTAGAGTCCATCTCGTACTCCAGGTAGAACTCAAACGGGGACAGGACCCTCTTCACAAGATATCCATTGATAATTTTGACCTCATCCACCCGCACCTCGTATCGAAGGTCCACCCCGGTCACATTCACCTGTTCAATTTCACCTGGCTACAATTCAAAACAGATACCCTCTTAGTCAACCATGCCAATCATACCGTTATACATTTACCTAATCTAATCATGATTACCTTCATGCCTGATACTCAATCAAAAACTTACCTTGACATATGGCCCAGCCAAGAGGAGTCCCTCAGAGTAGCCTTTGGTACTTAACGCCATACTTATTTGCTAATTAATCAGAATCAGAACTAATTACAAAATGGCAATACTACCAATAATTTTGAGCGATCGCAGCTGTGTTGTTATTGTCACCGTCACGGAGCAAATTTAAATGCACTCTCACCTTCTTCAACTAAGCTAAAAGCTCAACACAAAAAATACAAACGTTTTCACCAGCTCCATATTGGTAAATGCGTTTTAGTTGCTTTTACGGACGTCCTTAGAACACCGTCGTCATTAAGCATTTGCTTAGCAATGCTAAAAGCACCCATGCACATGCATATAATATGCAATTGATTCATTCATATATAAATGCAGGCGAGTTCGAGATCGAGGTGGCTTTTTTATGCATGCATACAATTTATATTTACACATTTAGATTGAAAGCTTATCTCATAGATAAGCAAATAGGAATATTTAAATACATATACTGCAAGAATGAGATAAAAGTGAATTGGAACTTTAACAACCATAAGAACATTAACCTCCATATAAAACTAGTTGGAGTGATTCCAAGTAACATATTCTTAGAATTGTGTGGATGGCTGAAAGTAGTTAAAATTCTGATGAATACTTTATGATGATTTACAATGGTAATTTTTTTGTACAGGTTATAATGGTAGGAGAGGTTAAAACCAGTTTAATCGAAATTTTACGGAAGAATCATGAAGCTTTTTGGAGTGATTGGTGTTCAGCTAATAGTCTTATTACTCCATTATGAGCAAGCATTTTCAAGCGCACAAGACCGTAAACCTGAATTGGTCCTGTATGAGAATTTAGATAAAACGGGTAAAAGTGTTAGATACAGTTCAACATATTATTCTTCCTACGATATGACCAAAGTGCTAGCAAAAGCGAACATGGCAAAGGTGGACCTGATTTGCGTCGAGGAAGGAGTGTGAGTATAGCGTCAACTTATAGCTTAACGTAAAAATCCTTTCCTGTTAAATTAAAACAATTTTTAAAAAATAGGTTTATCCTGTACCCAAAAAAAAATCATGAATCCGATAATATTGCCGACATCCGAATACTTTCAAAATCAGACGACGGCTCCTGTGTGTCCCCCGGTGCCCAAGGACCACTTTCCTTACGACACGCGTCAACTTCTTGGTTTGACATGGGCTCAGGTTCGTTTATTACCACCTTTGGCAAACTTCATTACGGTGGGAAGACGCCGTATACTGTTGGCAATATAAGTACCACTTTCATTGACTCGTTCAACCCCCACAAGTCAGCAATCATTGTTGGGAATTCAAGTTGGATGGTGACCACTAAGAACAAAAAGACTTACTGCTTGGTTCCATACGTTAACCCAAACGTTACAGGGTATGTTCCCCTTTGTCTCATTCCTGATCTTAGGGATGTTATAGATGCAAAGGATTTATATTGGAAGAAAGTTGTGGAGAATTGTACTGGGGCTCAAACGACCGTTAACATTGTAAATTGTCATAATTACGCAAATGGTGACGTTTCAAAGCCCGCGGTTAACAACGAAAAAGGTATAATGTTTTTTTCAAATTCTTCCAAAACTATAAACTATTAATTTAACTGTTACACACTTATATAATACGTTAATTGTTTCCAGAGCCGATAGAAAACTTGACGCGGTCTAAAGAGACCTTTTTAAATAATCCCGAGTGTGACAAGTACGACGAGATCGCCCTTCTAATGAGGTGGAGGTTAACCCATAACTTTGCAGATAAGTATCAATACATCCTTCCAAAGAACAAGGAGCATGCATGGAGGACTGAATTGCTTGACGCCTCCTTTTCAGTGGCGGAGGCTCTGTTTAGAAACTATATTGTTGAGGATATCAATTTGCTATATCAGATTCGCGAGTATTTCATTTACTTTGCGGAGAAAGTGGTGTGGAGCCAGGGGAAAGGGTGGCCAAAGGATGAGCCCACGCATACGCTAAAGGTTATTGTTCATCAGACCCAAGATTGTCTCGTGAGATTATCGGGAAAGGAAGCGGAAGTTATCGGAAGACAGCCAGTAAAAGATATTAACGTTTATTGTGTGATTCTTATCGCTTATTGATAAGCCTTACCTGAATACAGAACGGAATTGATTTTTGTTTTGCTTGTAGAGATGGTACAAAATTATTGACAAGTTGGAACAACCTGAGTGGCCTAAAAATCTTATTTCCGAACGGTTCAGAAGGGAAAAGCCGTTAGACATCATTATGGAGTTTGTCTGGCTTATCTTTAACGCTGTCGCAGTCACATGTCATTACTCCATAGATTACGAGACCAACTTTTGGATAGAGTATAACGACCTAGTTAATGACATGTACTTGGTGCCAATGTCAGCTTTATGGTAAAAATAGAAACTGATAACAACCTTACCTTGATAACCTGTATTACAAATTACAATTCCTTTGAAAGCAAATAACATATTTTATTTTCAGGGTGGACTCTCCAGGAGTGAACCATCCAGGTTTAGGCTCTAATCGATTGTACCACATAATTCTTGGAGGGTATGACCTAACATACAACTACAACCGGTTGGCAGTCGCCACCTCTGACCTATACAAGCTAGTCAAATTTATGGACACCAATCCAAGACCTAGTGCTGTACTATGGGCTGTAGCCCATCCCGGCTTAAGACCCGATTTTAGACCTAATCCTGGTGATGCTGATAAAAAAACTGAATAAAAATACTTATTTTTAGGTGAATGACAATAAAAAACAGATATGAATAAATATTTCTATGTAAATCATAAATTACAATTGAAATTATCCATAAGAATTAGCACGGGATACAATTTGAATGCAAAACCCAAGCCTAAGCCTACTTTCCTTTGTTGTCTCGCAACACCCCAAACTCTATGACAAAACAGCGGGCTGCTTTATGTTTAAAAGGATGCATGTAAAAGCACTTGATATATTTTGGCATGTGTGTGTTTATCTTGTAGTAAAAGCACGTGCATGGGTGCATGGGTGCATTTAACAGTTTTTTAAAATAAATAAGTAAATTAATATTGAAAACGGTGAACACAGGAAGGGATGGCAGGTTCCCAGCATAAATTAAAGGTGCGTCTATTTATTGGTAACTTGTCTTCCTCAGTTTCGGGGAATGAGCTTCGTGAGAAGTTTGATTCACTCCTTCAGAATCATCAAAATGAAGCTGTGGTGGGGGACGCTGAGGTTCGGTGTAAAAATGAGAATAATTACTTTGGATTTGTGGATGTCCACTTTAGTGACATTCATGGCGTTGCTGGGAAGGATGACAGGTTTAATTTGGATGGAGGGGGAGGTCATAAGCAGTGGATTCCGTTGTTTTTAAGGAAATGTAAGGAGACCTTTGAATATTTATGATAAAATTATGGTTGAGCGTTTTTTTAAGAATCTAATTTAATAGGAATGTTTGTTTTTGGCGTCTTTTTAGATATTGACCTGATGAATAACACCAAATGGAAGGGGAATCTTATCAAGGTCCAGTTGGCTAAGGAGAATTTCATGGAGAGGTTGAAGAAGGAGCAAGAGGCGAGGAGGAGTGAGGCGGAGCAGCAGGAGAAGGCGTTGAAGGAGGATAAGAGTGAGCAGGGGATGAATAAACGGCAGGCGATGGATATTTTGAAGAAGATGAACAGCAGGGAGAGAAGCAACAGGTGGAAAATGCGGAATGGGGATCAGAATGAAGAGGAAGGAGGTCAGGCTAAAGCTGTGGAGTATGACTTTGAAATTGTGGGGAGGAATCAGGGGAGAAGTAGCCTTCCTCCAGAAAAAGGGAAGCCAGTGGCGTCACCACAGAAGGAGAGGAAGGAAAAAAAGAAGAAGAGGAAAGACAGCAGTAGTGAGGATAGTGAGGAGGATGAGGTTCGAGATGGAATTCCAAAGTTTAAAGGGCTCTTGCTAAGTTATCCAGATGGTCCCCCTGCAACATCTAAGCCGGTGGTGGAGGAGAAGAGGGAAAAGTCGCCTGAAAAAGATTCCAGACATTCAGAAAAAGTTGTTGGAGATAGCGTTTGATAAGCAGCAACAGCAGTTTAGCAACAAGAGGCATGTTTTTAGTAAGGCATCAGAGGCAACAGCTCCAGCTCCTGTTAAATCTGCAATTAACTTTAAAAAGGGCAAACAAGAAAAATCTGACCTGCTTCGATTGCAGTCTATGGAGAAACGGAAGGAGTTGAAGAACCAGAGGCAGAATCTGATTAAGTCGTCCTTGTCTAGTGTGACGGTGTCTGCTCCAGTGACGGAGCAAAGAAAAACAATGGAGTATGAGAATGAAAAAGAAAAGGATAAAGGACCGGAAGTTAAGAAATCCAAAATGACTTTGTTTGATGAAGATGACGACGACGATGATAAGTCAGAGAATAATGATAATAGTGATGAGTTTGGAGTGAAAAAGCAGTATGAAGGGAAGTCCGGACAAAGGTTGTTGGAGTTGAAGACTAGATGGGGTGGAGACGACAGATTCAAAATAGATGACAGGTTTAAAGACGACAAAGAAGAGAATTTAGAGCCTACCGAGCAAGAAAAGGAGAAGCAGTTAAGTATTCTTACTCATATTTTGGGGAGGGAGGTGACTACATCAAAAAGTAGCAGTGCTCCAGCTAAATCCAAGAAAGATCCTGTGATACTTCCTAGATACGACCCAGAAGCGGAAGAAGAAGAGGAAACTGTAGAACCTGAATCAAAATCCAAAAAGAAAAAGAAAGGAGCTGAGGAAACTGAGGCTAAAAGTAAATCAGACGATGCAAAAGCACCAGAGCCTATCCGTTCCACTGAGCCAGCCACATTCAAAACTGTTTCCAATCTGAAGGCGTTATTTTCATCTGGGGGAGGGGAAGACGACGCCTCGACGACGGAAAATGGAGAAGCCAAGATTTTAACCCAACAAGTGAAATTCAATAATACCCAGCAGTCCCAACAAAGTAGTTCTTTCAGTTTACTGGCTGCCTTTGGAAAAGCTGATGAAGATAACGACGACGACGAAATGGACATTTTAAAGGGTTCTACCAAGGTACCCAGTAAAAACGCGTCCTCCTCAGCTCCACGTAGTTTCTGGCAGTCCAACCCTTTCAAGTACGACTCTTCTGATGATGAGGATGACGACAAGAAAGTGAAGGTGACTATCAAAAAGTCTGATGCTGATGCTACAACTGTGCCTGCTTCAAAGCCTGGTGGTTTGCTAGTGCATGGGAAAATGCCATTCTTTTTTACATATAAGGATCCTCGATTTGAGGGTCTGGAAGACTTCTTTTTACAAAAGGATGAGGTCCAGGTTGGGGAAGGAGGTGAGGAGGGAGTTCAGAAGAAAGAAGATTTTTCAGAGAAGAGGCAAGAGCTTAAGTCAATTGTAAAAGCCAAGATTAGAAATACAAAGAGGAAAGACGAGAAGAGGACGCTAGCAATCAAACGAGCAATTCGGAAGCGAAAGAGAAAGTTGCAAAAGACGAGTTACAAACCTAAAACGTTTACATAAGGATAAAATAATAATATTATATATTTTTAATGACTATACGATTAAAGTAATGTTGTGATAACAATATGAAAACAAGAATTACTGACTCTCAGTCTCAATAATCATCTTATTATTAATTACATGTATGTTGGCCCATGTACATTTATGATATGCCTCAAATCTACATTGTGAATAACATTACTTGGTCTTAAGGTTTGAATGACCGTAGCTAAGCCTAGGTACTTAACATTATGTTATCGTGGAACAAGAATTGTAACGTTTTTATACAAATGTATGATGAAAAGCCTTTTTTAAGCAACACGTACTATATAAACAAGTCATTTCCATAAATGTTCTTCCTCAAAAGCCGAAGAAAAGCTTATCTTTCAATTTTGACTGTCTTCACATTTTTTGTTATACATAATTGGTTACGGTTCCACTACAGGGATATAACTTCTAATATTGGTGAAAGCATTGTACAGCAAACGAGACTTACTTAAAGAAATGATCGTTCAGAAAAATCCCCACTTATCAATAAACCCGCAACGCAGAATGTAAAGAACTTGCGATTGTTGAGAAAATTAGGCTGTCTGCCTTATCCTATTTGTTATTTTGAAA
>JAHZNG010003469.1:0-24060 GCA_027744375.1 Orchesellides sinensis
GTATTTCTGCTGCACATAATTCGATTCATTTTCCAGTTGTTAATTGACGATTTCAAATTCTACTTTTCAGTTATTTTTCCCTGTAATTAAAGCCAATCAGTTTTCTTTTGACATTACAAATTTACTGTGTTTGTTACCATTCATTGCATAGGCAATCGTACTCTTAATTTTTATTCCATTTTAGCCAAACCAACGGCAACCTCATTTTATGACATAATACACATTTTAGAAAAAGTTTCAAAACGCAAAGGAACGTACCACAACAACTGTAAAACTTCCAATGATATTACATCGCTTGAGATTCTATAACTTTTTTGAATAGAATGCACCACACTAGTATAAGTACAGGTAGGTAGTTAGGTAGGACATGAGTGTACATAATTTTATTTGATTTATTTTTTGTTGAATATGTATGTATGTCGTCGGTAACCGGTGATTATGAAACAATGAAATGGAATTGGACTGTAATGCGTGGCATCAAATTGGAATTGGGTGGTTTGAAGGTTGCGAGTTGTGTTCAAGTGGTTAATGAAGGGATTTAGTGGCTACCTGCCTGCCGAGCAAGTTCTTCAGCTTTGGGATCTTCTACTAGCGTATAACTCTATACAAATTTTACCTTTATTTGCTATGGGAGTTCTTTCAATCCGCAAGGAAAATTTGATGAAGGCTCAACTACCTCAAACCGTTGACGTGAGTAGCCTGTTTCATTCATGTTGTATTCCCGTAATCATATTATTTTTCCTAAAGGTGAAATGTTGATTATTATTGTCTTTACATTACAGGCTGTACTAGCGGATCTGTCTTCAATTCGGGTTCTACCAGTTCTCCAACTAGCTCTGTCGAAAGAAACGTTTTAAAATACATTTTCAACAATCCGTAATTTCCATTTCAAACAAAAACAGCTACGTCTGTAATGATTCAGTTTAACAAATTTATTTAGGCAAACAAATGAAAATAAAACATTATGTTAATCAGTATCAGATCGTTTACACATACGCTGCGGAAACGGGTTATTTAGCATCTCTTTCCCTTTTTTTCCAACAAGGCAAGGTACAACCTGAGACAACATACTAACCCAGTGGCCCTTGTATATTGCAAACTCAGTTTAAAGCTTTAACAACTCCAACACAGTTTGGAATGGTTTGGTGAGGATACCGATTGCAACGCCGTTTTTACATTCATGAAGCATCTTTGACAAATCTGGTTAGCAGGTTTTGTTTGCGCAATGTGATCAATTTTATGATTTATCTTGCAAACCGTTAAGTCTGCAGTTTACAAAGATACACAAGTGAATACTGTGGATATTGCTGGTTGGAAATGGCGGTGGAAATCAATATGAAACAGACTGGTAGCGTTGTCTGGAGAAAAAATCCCAAGGCGGTAAATTTATGCATACGTTGTTTAATTCTTGCCGGCAGATTCGTAAAGAAAATGTATGGATTCATCTTCCTTCATAAGGAAATCCGGAATATGAGCAAGGATAAATTGTCATAATTTTCATCAAGCATCCTAAAGCAATGCGGTGGACTGTTATATTGAGATAAGACCTTGGTTTGTTAGCCGAATGCGATTATTCATATAATGTGTCTCTGGCTAGTCTGGAAAAACTAACGTGTGTGTTCTGCAACGCGATTCTTTCCGGGGTACTGGTACTATACTGGATGCGCATAAGTAAGCCAAAGGAGACAGACTGGAATTTTAGGAACTTCTCTTATTTCCCTAGTGGATTAATCACAGACAGTTATTGTGTTGGAACTGGGAATGGGAACAGACATCGGATCAGCTTTTGTACAGCGAATCATGAAACCGTGAACCATTTCTTTAGCATTTAACTATGAATGTCTTCATATATGTATTGTTTTCGTTAAAATAAGACAATACATCTCGATGGTGTGCGTGTGAAAGCAAATAAGACGTTTTAGTTCATATGCGATATGTCAGTGTAACATTATAACTTATAAAAACTGAAAATTTACTTTGGTCTTTTACATGTATTTGAAATTTATTATTTAAACACAGTCAATATGAATTATTGTAAAGGCTAAATATAACTTACTAAACAATATACATCACTATTGATAAAAAGAACCTTATCTTTAAACAAATTACAGTCATAAAAACGCATACATATTTAACAGAGCTTAGATAGCATTTTACGTGACATCATCAAGGTTTCTCCAAGGTTACCCTTTGCATACATAAAGTTAGTCGCCACAACATAACACATTAACCTTACTATTTCTGCATTTTAGCCAACCAATGCAACACCACAACCTGCACTCAGCAAATGAGTACATTACATTAGCTGACGTAAAGTTGGTATATGATACTTCATTTTGGTTTGATTTTCATTTTTTTAAAAAATTTAAACACAGTCAATATGAATTATTGTAAAGGCTAAATATAACTTACTAAACAATATACATCACTAATGATATAAAGAACCTTATCTTTAAACAAATTACTGTCATAAAAACGCATACATATTTAACAGAGCTTAGCTAGCATTTTAAGTTGCATCATCAAGGTTGCTCCAAGGTTACCCTTTGCATATATAAAGTTAGTCGCCACAACATAACACATTAACCTTACTATTTCTGAATTTTAGCCAACCAATGCAACACCACAAACTGCACTCAGCAAATGAGTACATTACATTAGCTGACGTAAAGTTGGTATATGATACTTCATTTTGGTTTGATTTTCATCTTTTTAAAAACACTATATCCATTTGCTTTACTACAAACTGCTTTATTTTCCCTTGAAAGTATCAACTCCTTTTCCAAATATACTTTGTCAAGGTTGAAAAGATTTCTGCATGAGTCAATGACAAAAAAACCAAAGGATAGAAATTCAAAAGTCTACCTCCTGCATAAAAAGAAAAACCCCATTTGTCCGCTTCAATTACTTTTCCTTTCCAAAAAAAATACGTTATACTGAATAAGAGACTTACTTTCAACAAGTGCTAATTGGCAATTACGTTTAAAAGTGAAAGTTGAATAACGAAGTGGGTGAAAGATCAGACGTTGAGTAATAATTGAAATTTCATAATAGAAAAATATGGAAAGCTAACAAGGCTAGACATGCTAGGCTAACGACTAAAATGCAGTAGAAAAAGTGAGACGTAAATCATTTGCATACTGGGAAAAATTCATTCATTTTTTAAAATTTGATATGCCTCATAGACTTTATTCACGTGAAAACCGTAGGTAACGCTAGAGCTGTGAAGTTATAATCCATAAAGATTTCATGGCTTTCTGAGGTTCCTTCGTGGAAACTATAAATGTTGAACATTCTATTTTTACTGGCTTTTCTCCTTTGTAAACGAACAGTTAGACACATCTACAAGCTAAGCATTGCACACAGTGTCGGCAAGAAAGTTGGTAGCAGTTGTTGAAATGTTTCATTACTGACAGTGGAAAATGATCTACCATTTNCTATAAATGTTGAACATTCTATTTTTACTGGCTTTTCTCCTTTGTAAACGAACAGTTAGACACATCTACAAGCTAAGCATTGCACACAGTGTCGGCAAGAAAGTTGGTAGCAGTTGTTGAAATGTTTCATTACTGACAGTGGAAAATGATCTACCATTTTAGCAAATGTTATGCATAAATCCCGTTTGAAACCAGCATGTCTAAATTAAAGAATCCAGCTACTAGCTTAGCCAACCCTGGAGCTTGTTCTGCCGGCTGCGACTGCTTTCTCCAAAATTGGTGTGCCCAAGGCTAACCTCATAAGCAAATGTGTGGCAAGTTTATAACTGATCTGATATATTGAAAACTACTGCATAAATTTCTAAAGAAGTTTTAGTTAAAAATGTATACAAAATTGTGAAAAATTCAACTTACTCAGCTTTCAATAATTTCATATACAAATTCTAACGTACAGAAATGGGTAAACAATATGAGCAATTTATAGTCTGCATGATCTTAATTTTTAAAATGATTCATTTCAACATTGACACACTTGTATAGCCAATCCTATTTGTGTACAGCAATAAATAATTGGATGGAGATCGGTTTTAAGAATCTGCAAAACACATTTCCGAACCGCTGTTAAAAGAACACGAACATTTTGTGATATGCTGTATCGTTTTATGTCATTTATCGCGCCAAGGACTCACGTTGGTATGTATTTTGCTAATACTAAAATTATTACTTTTTACAATTTGCCTTCATTCATCCCTGCATTAACTTCAAAATGTATAGCAGCAACGAAAGGCCCAATAACGTGAATTCATAATAATTTCTCATATAGTATCCTCATCTTGTGTTCGAGATAATTGTAATCTTCTACAAAATTTAGCAGCTGCTGCAATGCATGCGTGCATGTGTGAATATAAAAGTAGAAAACAAAAATCTTGTATCATCATCAAAGCCAAGTTTATCAGTACCACCACGCTAAGGAATTCTCTTGAGATTGCTTCAAATAATGTTTATTTCCTGTCCGGTATTATCAGACTTTTACATCATCTATCAAACTATTATTACCGCAAAAAGATACCAGACTCTCGAGTATTTACTGTAGAAAACGTAAGCTTACATGTATGATTATCATTGCACATGGAATAGGGGTGGGTTGGTGGGGCTGGAATTGGCACTTCAGAGGAGATTAACAAGATAAGTACATTGATATGTTGCAACTGTAATCATTGGGAATTGTAGAGTGGTAATGTGAAAAAGTTACTCGTAACTTGAACTAACTTATGAAATGTATATACTTAGCGGGTACTTATGCCGTTGTGCATTTCCAAATATTATAGATTAATATATTCATTGAGGAAAACTAAAATATTGTAATGGTCCAGTTAGCACTGGTGTAAGTAGTTAAGACTTAACCATAAAAAGTTATATATTGCTAATGAAGTAATACATTTGAAAAAACACATACCGATAGACACACATTAATACTGAATCCGTATAAGCAAAACAAAAGAGTAGCCTTGAAATACTAAAATGCTAGGGAAGTTGTTCACAATAAATACATACATACATAATCAGGGGAATAAAAAACAAGATGGATCAAAGAAAAAGAGACAGCGTCCGCACAAATACAAAGGCAGAGTGTGTCTAATGCGTCTTTGCCAAGTCGATAGACTTCTTAAGCTCAATAAGAGCATCTTTAACTTCTTGCTCTTCTTCTTTTGCTAGCTTTTCCCCTTCCCGAGTTGCAAATTCAGGGAAATGTCTTATATATTCTTGGTTAGCTGGTCGATGAACAACTCGTACACGTCCTGGTCCATGGAAACGAGTACGAAGCTGACCATTAAATGAGCCCGAACGCATTCTTTGACGTACTCGAACTGTTTTTACAATCTTTGTGCTTGTACTGGCAGGAGCTGGGCTTGGAGTAGTGGAAGTTTGACTGTCGGATGAATATAATGCTGATGGACTCTTTGTTGTTGCTATCGATTCCACATCGCTTGATACAGGGATAGACGTAACTTGAACTACGTTCACCTTGGAGGGTTTCTGTGCAATTTCCACTTGTTGCAGATCATTGCTCACATCTAATCCAGGCTGTTCATCTTCGTTATTGTGAAGTCCAGAGGATCCCACTTTTTCATCTACCACTGATACCGAGAAGGACGAAGATCTTTCTGTTGACATAATCTCTTCTGTGGAATCAATCGTCTCGTTTTCTAAAGGTGAAGGGGCAGACGTACTGGTTTCAAAAACCTTGACCGTATTTGTTTCACCCGATTTGTTGCTTTCATCCTTCGTCTCACTATTTTTATAAATATCCTCCGCTGAAACAATAATATTTGTCTGAGGTTTAATGTATGTAACGCTATCACTACTGTGTCTGTTGGCCTCCTCAATTCGACCAAGTGAATCTCGAGAACCTAGGTTGATGAGGGGACGACGATAGACAGGGACTGGAATTGACGCTGCAAAGCCTGAAGGGCTATTTCCAAACTCACGTTCCTTTTTGTTTCCATGAATGTAAGTATCTCTTTCATTTGAGAGTACGACAGTTGAGGGTAAAGTGGTTGTGCTGGCGGCAGTTGTCACTACTGACGGAGGGAGAGGTCTTCTAATTGCTGAAAATACAGATGGACGTCCTCCTGGAAACCTGGAGCCTGATAAAAAAAAGTTCAAAGTAAAACTCAAATGCGTTAAAATAACCTATATAAATGCATAAACCGTTGGCCTTTGTTAGATCATCAAAGTTTTTCTCGAATGATGTATATGGGTTATTTTTACAATTGCTTGAAAATTGAATAACATTTCAGCTCAAAAAACCTTCAAGGGTTTATAATTTACTACAGAGTTTGATCCTCAATCAGAGAAAATGATAAATTGGATTTTTTAAGAAGCCTATTT
This sequence comes from Orchesellides sinensis, assembly GCA_027744375.1. Lineage (NCBI taxonomy): Eukaryota > Metazoa > Arthropoda > Collembola > Entomobryomorpha > Orchesellidae > Orchesellides > Orchesellides sinensis. Next base: position 6,330 of record JAHZNG010003469.1, read on the forward strand.
GCCTTACAAATTCATGACGCACAGGGGCATGTTCACTGTGTGTTTAGCCGTTCCTACGTATGTACATATGTATTTCCTATTATGCAATGAAATAAAAATAATAAGCTTTCTAATAAACATTTGCAATGACTTACCAATAGGAAGGTAAATATCTCTACCTCTGCCATTTGTTGCCCCATATGTGTCAATAGATCTCGGTGAAGTCGGGGAAGCGTAATGCTGAGATGTAAGTAAGTGTCCAGTATGAGTTGTGGTCAAGCAGTCAGCAGTTGACACAGGCCCGGATGCAATTACCTCCTGAATGCTCAGTCCTTGTGGCCTATTGATAGACTCTGAGGATTCTTCCTCTTCTTCGTCAACAAGTTTTGGTGCTTTGAGTTTGTTTGAAAGCTTCCATGCATTGGACACTGTTTCAGTGGATGGAGTCGGCTGGCTCTCAGAATTATCAACGTTTACCTGAGTTTCACTTGCTGAAGCTGATGGGCCAGTTGCAGCAGCAGTAGCAGAATGTACTGTAAAGTCATGAACAATCACGCGTTGTGGCTTAAAATTTGGCAGTTTGAGCGATTGGAAAGAACTAGCCCCTGGAGAATGGATCACTGTTGTAGATATGGGCTTCTTAAAAGTTGACTGGGGACGTAGTCCAAAGTCGTCTCGTTCATCGTCGGAATCGTCAGATTCAGCATGATTTAAGTCTTTTGTCTCTTGAACGTTTTGCAAATTATGCTCATTTTGGAATTTCTGTCCTTCGTAATATTCTCCAGATGTCCTGGTGTTATCATCAGAACTTTCGTTGTTGCTTCCTGTAGTTTCATCATTACCGGATGATGTAAATGATGAGTTTTCGTCTGAATCATTATTTTTATTTTCAGATAAGTTTCCTTCCTGCGAATGGTCATTAGAGCCTAGTTCTTCTGGAAATCAGAAAAAAATCATAAAATTGAAATATATGAAAACGCTCCTCCGTGTGGATTTTCACTAATTAAGTTTTAATTAGATCTCTGATTGCATCAAATTTCCAATTAGAAGTGTATCTAGTTAATTTTCTGATTGACTTACCTAAACTTTGAGCTTCATCATCAGATCCACTGACAGAAATGATATCATACGGCTTTTGGCCCCTATTGCCATCTCTTAGCTTCTGTCCATAAGGAATCTCTTCGTCCGAGACTTGTCCAGAATTTTGCTGTTCGCCACTCTCCTCTACTTCCTCATTAACCTGTGTACTCTCCGCTCTACTTTCCTGTGTTGGATTAGGTGCGGGCTGCTCAGTTCTAAATTGTTGGGCAACTACCACTCGTGGTCTAGACCAGCTTACAACAGTGGAAGCTATGGACGGTGGCATCTGAGGGACTTGTGGGGAGAGACGAACAACGCCTTGTGAGGTTGTCCTAGAAGGCTGAACCCAGTATACTGGTTGTTTTGAAACTGGTCTTGGGTAATATATTAAATATGACCCTTTATTCCCATTATCTTCCACTGTGATGGAGCTACGAATACCTTGAGACGCAGTGCTAGAAGAAGACTCAAAGGATGCTACAGTAGGCTCCGCAGTTAATTGCTGGGAAACATCCTGCTCAGTTTTGTTATCATCTTCAGGCCTCATTGATTCTTGCTGGTTATCATTTTCTGAAGATGCAGTGGGGGAAATGGACTGATCAACGAAAGTAGCTTCCTGATCGATTTGTTGCTGCGGTGCATCATCACGTCCTTCATGCTGCTGTGAACCATATTGACCTTCTTCTTGCTGCTGGGAATCATATTGAGCTTGTTGCTGCTGTGAACCATATTGAGCTTGCTGCTGCTGCTGGTGTTGGTTAATAGGGATTACCCACTGATGTGCATTTTGACAGTTAGCTGCAGTTTGAACAGTTCCAGGTCGCACAACTGGAATTCTTGGATCAATTCCTTGATTTAGATATTGCGGATTCCTGTTACCACTCTCCTGAACAGAGTTACTAACGGTTTCTTGCAATGGACTGTTTGTTTGCAGGTGATGTTGGGATTGTGCGCTTGCTACAGTTGGAATGACTGGGCTTACAAAAATGGCGTTTTCACTGATTGGCTGTCTCACTTTTGACTGACTCAAATATTGATGAGTCAGTAAAGATGTTTGCTGGGCGTGATTTAAAGCGGTCATGATGGATGGTGGTAAAGGTTCATAAAGCTGTTGCTGTGGTCGAGGTCTGAAAATGACGGGGCGAGCAGGTCCTGTTGGGACACCAAGAATGAATGGTCTTGGACGAATAACTTGCGGTTGGATGGGTTGCTGTTGGGGTTGTTGTGGGCGTTGCTCCTCTTGGTGCTGGGTTTCAACTGTATTCACAGAGTTTGCTTGAGTGAGCTCTTGCTCACTTACGTTTCCGGATTGTGCTTCGGTAACGGTTTTTGATGGTGTAGAACCGCTGGGTGTAAGATTCTTTCCTTCTTCATGATATGTGACATCCTGTACTGTAATCTGCGGCTCAGGTTGAGTTTCCTGTAGTTGTTGCTGCTGTTGGTTTGCTCCTGCCACAATGAAATATGGGGATTTTGGAGGATGGGACTGAGGTACTGGTATAGGCACCGGAACAGGGAGCCCATTTCCACTTTGTGATACCTGATTTATGTTTTCATTAGCAAAAAGATGTGTTAGATCCGTTTGGATTGATGGAATTATTTCCCAGCCAGTTTCTTGAGTAAATGTTGGTGCTTCTGGTTTTTGATTTGGTCTTTCAATACCATTATTATTGACTTGAGCCTGGTGTAATGAGTTTGAAGTCGGAACTGATGTCGGTACAGGGATTGGAACGGGAACTGCGTTTGTATTTAGACCCTGATTTGGAGGAGGCAAGTTGTTTTGTTGGTTTGCAGGTGGTTGTATGTTGAAGACGTGTCCTGATGGGGATGGGCGTCGTTCATCTTGAGGCCGAATGCCAGGATTTTGTGTATTTGTCGTTGGTCTAGGAGCTCCATACATAACATTAGTCTGAAATTGAGTTGGTGGTGGTGGTGGGGACATTTGTAAAAATGCTTGTGGAGGTGGGAAGAACACTTGACCAGAAGGTCTCTGTGGTCCAATATTGTTGGGTATGCGAATAGGCTGTCCATAGTGAATCATTGGGCCAGGAGGTGCCATGGATTGGGTTGGTCGTGGAGGTTGGTATGGCGCAGGTGGTTTCATGTGCAAAGAAAGTCCTTGCTGGTACTGACCTTGTAGGAATTGCCCTTGTGGAGGTGGCCCTTGTTGGAATTGACCTTGCTGAGGTGGTCCTTGTTGGAATTGACCTTGCGTAGGTGATTTTTGCTGATTTTGCCCTTGGGGAGGTGGTCCTTGTTGATATTGCCCTTGGGGTGGTGGTCCATAGTTTTGCTGTGGTGGTACCTGGGGTGCAGGAGGAGCTGAGAAAGTATTTGATGAGGACTGAGTATTAGATGCAGATGAGGTTGGATGAGAAATTATAGGTAGCTTAAAATTTTGTGGTGCTGAAGGAGCTGATTGAGAAGTCTGAGAGGTTACATGCTCCTGATAAACCAAGTTGGCTTGTTCGATTTGGTGAAACTCTGGTAAGGCAACGTTGTTGTGTTGAGCAGCAATTACATTGCCAACTACCAGGGGATTTGGAGGAGGAGCATTTCCATTATTCCCATGTAAATTTAAGTTTGCTGTTCCTGAGTTATGTACTTGTTGGGATGAAATTGCATTATTTGTAGGCTGAAGCACCGTTGGCCTACCGTAAGACTGCTGCGGTACTGGTTGTGAGATTGGGGGAGTTTGCAATCCGACAATTTGGGCAGATGGATTATGGAATGCTGGCTGTAACAGTGTGGGTCTTTGAGGTTCTGCCTGGTAAATTTGGAAACTGACTGGTCTTTCGGCACTCGGTTGGTTTGGTCTTTGTTGGGTGTTTATTTGATGAGAATTGATTGTAGGATTTTTTGAAGATTCCTTATAGTTAACTTGATTTGATGACTGGCTTCCGTCAAACTGAATGGCAAATGGCCGGCGGCTTGGTGGAACCTGGGGTAGAGGCACTGGCCCCGGAGCTTCTCCAAGAGCATTGATGACAATAGTTTTGGTTGGTGAGGAACTTTGTGCTGTGGACAGATTGGGCTGGTATTGTTGCTGCTGGGTATGTGGCTGACGAGGGGGAGATGGAGGTCCAGATGTAAGTTGCTTTGCACCGCCTGCCACTGGCATCCATGGAAATCTTTCACAGGCTAAACAAAGCTCTTTTGGTACATGAAAGCCTGACCCTGGGACTGGCCCACTGGGCTGCTGCAGTTGGTCAGAATTCCTTGGAGGAGGTGGCCTATTCACTATTCGTAATGATGGGTTTACATCTGACCCAGAAATTTGAAGAGGGTCTCTTCCGTAATGTTGTCCATTTGTTCCACCTGCAAGAACACGCGGATGTTGTTGCTGTTGAGGAGGAGGCGGATTATTATTTGGTGCTGTTTTACGGAAAAACGACTTTGGAAAGAAAAACCCTTGACATGTTGGAATGGTACTTGCTATCAGGCATACAAAAACAATTTTTGTCACCACAGAGTGCAAGCTGCGTTGACGATTGAGGTGGTATCTGTGCTTCCTATGGTTCTCCATGGTACTTCGACGTGTTTTGTGCATCACAAATATCTCAGTGGTGAGTATCTGCAATTATGATAAAATAAAACAACTTAATAAAACTCTAATTATTAATATTAAGAACATTCTTTGTGTAATGTAGGCACTGATACATTACTTGTACATACATTAAGTAAGATAGTTCCATATTACAAACTCAATGGACTAAAAATGTATTTACGATTGTCAAGAACGGTTTATAAAAGTTGAGTTGACAAATTTCTCATACTGGAGATTTCTAAACCGTTTTATTTAAATCGCTTGTTATTAAGAGGGAAAGGTCACGAGGAGGCAGCATAACGAAAAGTATAAAAAATACGGAAGCAACGCAATATGTCCCACTCAAGCATTTGTACGGCTAAACCACTCAGCATCTCCCGCATCGTATTGTTGAATTGCAACCAGTACGCTCGCTCGCTTTTTCGTAATATTAGTAATAAGAATGAATGTTTAATAATTCGAACATCACTCACATCTGCTGTCACTGCAGCATTCTTTCTATTTGCAAATTCAATTTCATCTTCTAGGTGCGTATAGATTGTAGGCAGAATTGTGTATGTAATCTGCATAAATAATGTAGTACTTTGCTTCTTCCCCGCTTTCACAAGTACCCAACAACAACAGTGCAGCTTTCACCAAAGTGTGCTCTTGTGGGAAAGTTCCTTGCACACACTTTCTATTTCTACATACGGTATTTACACGTAGTGTTTTATTCATGTTTCGCACGTGAGAAATATGTCACAAGGAATGCTTATCTATTCAAATGTTTGGTTATATATGTAGACCTTCAAGATCTTTAGGATTCATCGTACATATACATATATAATGCAGTTGTGTAAGCAGTTATACAATCAACACGTACACGTTTACATTAAAGGCTTGTCATCAGATCAAATAACTAATTCAAAGTAACTGTCTATTTGCACCAGAAAGTATTAACGAATTTCCGCAATCCACCATGAAAATTCTGAAAAATTAAAAGCAATAAACTTCTCGACTTCAAATCAGCTTCTGATAATCATATCCATCAACTAGAGTTTCCGCGTATGATGATAATGATGCAATGCTCGTCTGAGTGTTTTATGATATATTATGCTAATATAATGAAGCACATAGAATATTTTACGACGATTTTAGCATTTTTTAAGAAAGATTTTATTTTACTTTTTTAATGCCATTTTATAACCTAGATACGTCTTACTATAGGACTTACCATTATGTCAAATGTCAATTGACGAAATGCTGACAAGGAAGATGCTATTGATGTAATGAATACTGAAATCGTGACGATGAGGTGCCAAAGCTTTTCTCCCTGTTCTTTGTTATGAACTTCATTTTAGTAATATGATTCTATTGAGTCTTATGCCGGTACGTGAAATCTAATTCAATTCACAACATTTCCAAGAAGATACTCTTAAAACGCTATACATAATGCCGAACTACAATACAAAAATCGAACTAAATATAAACCTGTTTACATTTTAAATCTTTCTAGTTATCAAAATAAAAATTGAAGCTTACGACGCTGAAACTCCTCGTCATAAAAATACTGGTTATCCAAGCCGGGATGATTATTGCATGTATAAATAGTCTTTTTGAAGCATTTGTGTACTGCGTTTCGTTTTCACTTTATCCAGTTTGACTGCATTAAAGAAGTAGAAGACTGTGTTTTCTAGTACCAGGGTAGTGTCTCAGTCTTTCAAATACATTCGGAAAACTATACTTCAGTGTAGCGAAACTGATTAAATTGGTAAAGGAAAACGCATTTTTGTCATATATAATGAAAATATGAGTGTTTACGTATATGTATCATGCAGAATGCGTACAAACTCTTTGAATGACAATTAAATGGATTCCAGGAGTTGAGTGAAATGAAAGAAAGGAATGTTTGTAGTGCAGTGAAAGTTAAAGAGAAAGCATGAACTGGATTCTGGGAATTGCCCAGAGTTTCCTTCATACGCATCCCATGGTTAGGTACTCGGATGTCCTGAAACTGAGCAATGTACGCTATTGTGGAAAGGACGCACGATAATTACATTTTAAAACATTGTTCTCTCAACCCCTCCGGTGCAAACAGAATACATTAGAACCAACATGGCCTTAACTTGCCTGTGATTGTGAATTCGTTGAAGTACTGTACAGTGGTTAAACATCCACTAGAAAAATTCCAGTCAAACTCTTCCCGGTATAATTGTAAATATTTAAGCACCGCGTTGACCATTCCTTATTGCTTGTTTCATAAATCATTTAAAAAGTTTTGGAACTGTGTGCCATAATGTTTCATTTTACGAGCTAATTCTCCACTTTCTCTTTTTCTGTTAAAGTTTCCCAATGACAAACCGACTGTTTGTATATGTTGAGTAAGAGTGGATGCGCGAGATAACAGCTGAACGAGGACAAAAACCTAGGTTGTCTCTGCCTCCTTTAAGAATAGTTTTAACGTTTTAAAAGTATGAAAATAATACAATATCTATCGTATTTATTATTTACTTACTGAATGTTGCTTTGATACCCTCAAAAACCCATATGCATTTACTAAGTCTTTATTAAACACATATTTACAAAGGTTATTATTTAAATGTATTTATAATTAAGTGCATTTAAAATAAATTCCTCAGATTTTGTATGGTAATCCAAAATAAATTATGTACGCATATATTGCTATTGCCGTTATTGAATTAAAACACGTAAAACCATAAAGTAAATGTGAATTGGCAGATAAACTTTGATAAGCACTCAAGTGAAAGTAATATAAGTGTCTGTAACACTAATTCTTACAACTGGTTAAACATTTCTCTTTGATGAAACTGTTACGTCATTGTTGTCAGCAGGCATTAAGGGGGAGGACATATAAAAATTCAAAACCTCAAGAGAAATGTAAGCGTATCATGATTATGAGGAACGATAAGAATACCGAGCAACTAGAATGGCTCAAAAGTACTTACCACTGGTATAACATAGGAAACGACTGAAATTCGTAAAGAGAGTATCCTGAGCAAGTGAAAGGATAGTAAATAGTGAAAAGGAAAAGTCATATAATAAGGTTAGGGCACTGATAATGAGACGTGATAATTTGTTGAATTACTTCTATAACGACATGATTCATGAGCTATCCACCTGGTACGCAGCCCATAACATCTAACTAACGCTTATTAACTTCTCCCACTCAATGGTGCTGAATGCAGTAACACTCTAAAAGTATTAATAGTTAATTACCCAAAATGAAAGAGCTCGTGCCTAGCTTCCTATATAAAGACGTGTGAATTTATAATAGGTGTGGGTAGATATAATAACAATGCATCCGTGAACGTGTGATAAACTTGAAACTCGTTCGGCTCCGTAAAATGCATTATTCCGGTATTAGACAAATCAAGCAGTTAATAAAAGGGACTGACAAGGAACCCATTTCATATCTAGCTCACTTTGAGATTGACCTTGAGTACTACCAAGGCTATTTTGATACGTAGAGCCCGAATTCGAATTCAGTTTACTGGGAATTTAAGGCGTTGACCCCTAACGGTACCACCTTATATTTTGATCATACCTTATGTAGTGTGTAATACACGAGGGCCAAAGAAATTTTATTTTCATAAAAACTAGCCTAAAAGAACCTCCATGCAAAATTTGGGGCAAAGCGAATGTAAGGTTAAAGAGTTATTTGACGTTTTGTTCTTCTCTCTATGGTAACTGAAACTTGGACCCCAGTACAGAATTTTTGCGATGTCCATATATTGGACAATTTTTACCCGATTGACCTTAAACTTTGTAGATGGACGTTTTTTGAAATACTGATTCCGAAAATGAAATCAGTGGACAAATTTAGAATCATTAAATTGATTAAACACCATGAGGTTATACTTTCGAAGCCCTGTAACTTGGCGACACTTCAAATTCCTAGTAAACGGTTTTCATATTCGTAATCTACGACTGAGATAACCCCTAAATATACCTATGAGTACCTTCAGCATGAGCTACATGAAAAAGGCAAACCTTGTGAGATAATAATTGGTTTGATGAAGCGGTTCCAAGGTGAAGTTCGATGTTTATTGAGCCTTTCTGCTAGAGTAATTTCACCCGAAATGTGGTTTTTATACGTAAACAACTTACTTGCTCTACTTTTAGGCTATATACATACATATGCTTTAGTATATGGTATATTAAAGATTCAAAAAGTTGGGCAGAATTTAATGTTTCATAAAGTTATTGTATGAAAAGGTTATCTAAGATATTATTGCATATCTCTTAATGCATTTACTTCATTCAAAGCCGTCTCATTCAAAAATCTTTTCTTACGTTAAAATGGATTCTTGCGTAAACATACGATGTAACTTGATTGTGGTAATTAATCTATAGTGAATAGTATCTAACTTCAGTTCTGATTTTATGCGAATCCTATTACATCAGGAACTATACAATTGAGATCTGGTGGGTCTTGGTAATCAGCGAATGTTCACACTTTTACCCTGTTTTCCGTGTATAAAGTTTACTTCGGCCGGATGGTATGAGTAATTTAAAGAGATTGTCTGATATCTATTTGATGCATGGTCGTAAAAGAAGATAAAAAGCATCAGCAGTAATTTATCTTTCAATAATCCAAAATTATAGATTTGTTTAAGCTCGATGAGAATTACGATAAGTCAATTAGGTAACTTTTATAGAATCTTGAGTTATGAGGAGTTGGCTTAAGCAGCTATGTATAATTCATTAGGTTTGTCTTTAAATCAATTGCGTTTTTAACGATGGACTAAAGTTATGTTAAATAGCTATAAGTGGAATGAACTGGCTTTATGAAAGTAGATCACAAGGCCGGAAATAAACAAGTTGTGAAATTTCATGTATTTTATTTTTTTTCAACACGGCATGAAGTGCATATCACTTCCCCGGTACAAACACAGGGATTAGTATAAACATACCTACAATACTACAAACATACTTGATTTTACTAAAACTGAAAATAATCACATTTGCTTACCATGTATTTTGGCTACAGATTAAGAATTCAAGTTTAAGCTTTTATTTATGATCGTGTTTTATTAACCGAAAAATGTAGGAAAAAGTCGCTTATATTCTCGAATGAGATAATTGTTACGAAAACTTTGAATGCAGTTTAAAGTTGCTTTTTGAAGGTATTGACGTCAAGGAATACCTAGTGTAAAGATAAATTTATTTACGAACTTTCTACTATAAACAAACAAAGGTTTGACTAAATGAATATAAAAGGCATACGTAAGTTGTCGCTTCATATAAATGTTTGGCTTGCCAGTTCATTCTGTATAAAATTTAAAGGCTCAAACCACTCCTATCTTTTATTTCCTAAGGAACATGTAAAAGGAATTGACGTAAGCAGGTCATTCGGTCTTACAAATAAATACGTCTTAAAATGGAAACCATATTGCCTGTAGTGGTTTTGTTAACATTCATTTCTCCTCAGTCAGTTGCACGTTTCTCCTCAAGTTTGCATTTCCTACACCAATTGTATAGTAGCATCTTAGTTACTTGGTTAAGGCTTAAGGTTTGTCTGAAACCATTATGCCAGAGCGACAGTTTGTAAACAAAGTAAAGACACAAATTAACTTACGATCCGGATTGTATCTCATATGTAATTCCGTAAATATTTTTAAGAACAAGTTTACAAAGAATTCTCTTGAAAAAAAAAGAATCTTTCGCTTATGGACATCGCTTCTGTTTTTTATTATTTTTATCACGTTTGCAAATGCCCCGATTTGTTGTTGAGTTTACTGCAAGATAAATTAAAAGTTCTGCGTGATTGAAATTTATCTAGTACAAAGTATGAAACCCTCAAAGAGATAGATTCTATTGAAGTTTTGTTTTCATCTGAGAGAAAGTATTTTCTTTTTTTCAATTTGATAAGCATAAACAAGCTTAAAATAAATATGCCATCGTAGCTCTTGCTCTCGTTGTATTTCTAACCAAATGAAAGGAGCCTTTACAAAGCGCAGTGCAAATAATTGGCTTGAAATAATAGGGCGTTGTTCGTTTGCTGGCAAACATATGCATACATGCTCACATCGATAATCACAATAGTTTAATTATATAGCCAATTATTGTCGCCGAAAATCCAAAATATTCCTTTCATTATTTTCAGCATTTCACTTCCTGTTTAAACAAAGAGTTGGCTTACAACAAGCGTTTGTTTAATCATTTCAACAAAACCCCTATTGAAGTCGTGACTTTATTACAGCCTATGTATTAATAGCAATTTTTAAGTTGAAACAGCTTGCACGTAGTGTTCATTTGAATTTGTGATCTAAATTATCAGATTTGAGTTTGGCTGAGTTGTAATTTTTTGAAAAAAGAGAAAGCTACAAAATAGAAATATCTTTTGAATTTACTTGAAACTATTTAATAAAATTGTATGTTTTAAAATGTAAAAGTTATTTATTGATTTTTTTTGCTTTGAGATAGAAACGGTGAGATCAGATACAGGGTTCAAACATACCACATCTAATCTCGCAGATTCTTCAATTAATTTTAAACAAAAACTGGAACCTGTGTTTTTAAACAAGATATATGATTAGTGTCTATATTTCAAATTTAGAATGTAATGTTATTGTCCTCTCCTCAAAAATGTCCTACATTATTTGCTTAAAAGTTTGTTTGGTGCATGGATTCTTTAATGAAAATATTTTTGTTTGAAGTATTTTCTAATTTATTTGGTACTTGAAAATTAAAGCAATATTCCCATGATTTAAACAGTATCGCTGTAACCTACTATTTGGCTAAAAAATGTAAAAGTGGCATTTACTTTTGTGCTGCTTACAAATTTACCATACTCAATGCAATAGGTTGGTTGAGGTTGTTGCTGTAAACAATTCAGTAGGCGTAGGATTTATGATGAAACTGTTTTTGCTTTTATATTTGTTTAATACGCTTGGTTTCACTTCGTTTACAGCGAAAAGTGCATTTAATGAAAGGCCTAGGGAATGAAAGCCTTTGAACAATATACTCCCACTCCTTTCACCGTGCAGCGCTCTTTCACTTATCTATTTCATTCAGTGCATAACCTTCTTTTAAGAAAGCAATACAAGGACATGCTCCAGGTGCAACTAATCTCCGTTGTTACTTTGTTTTATTTTATTTAGTAAGTAATTTCATCTGTAAATGCACTATATGCATGTACATATTTTTACTAAAATTACGTGCCATCGTACCCTACACCCCTGCATGCATATTTTGTTTCGTAACTTAGCATTTATGAAGTTTCATAGAAAATTTACTAAGTTGCGACAGCTCTTTTTCATTATTATTATATGTATTTACTCCTTAATAGCATAGTTTCATTTAAAAAATTGCACTAGTGTAGCTATATGCAGATTCAATAGGATTTCAAACAACCGGTGTTTTCAGAACTGGATCTACGCGTTTCTTAACCTATTCCCGTGTGTAACCTAAACAATAAATTGTGCGTGAAACTCATATAAACTGCTTTTTCTGCTTGGTATTCGAACTCTTTTAAAACGTTTGGACATCCGTATAATGGTCACATTTATAAAGAACATAACTGCTCGTGTGTATGCAAATAGCGTTCGTATAAGCCGTTTACTACATGCAAAGTGCAAAAAACCGCGGACACTTTCTTTAATGTGTTCGATTATACAACTTTACACTTTATATCACGATACCCCACACGTACTTGGTAAAAGGCGTAGTGTAATATATTAATATTAATGCATTATCGTAAAATCCCGTTCACTAGTCATAGACATTTTCTCCCTTTAATCGATGTAATGGAAATGGAAGTCTAGAATAGGGAGACTGGCTGTTCAATGATTTCATATATATTAGAGGATAAACTCAAATAAGAACTTACAGTGTAGCAACTGAATCAAGCGAGGCACAAAATCGAATACTAATCTCATCTAGTAATGGATTGTCATCAGAGTTGTCAGGCGACTGTATCACAAACTATTCAACAACCCCATCAGTTTTGGTTCTTAACGTCACAAAATGTACATTTTTGTGGAAGATGGGATTGGAATTTAGAGTGGGAGTGATAAGAAGGTACAAGGTGCAAAGCAGGCATGTAAGTTACCATTTCTATGGCTTATTTTGTTATTTGATTTTCTCATATCAGACTATAGAGCCTCTAGTCTAGAGGAAACTGAGAATCAAAGATCCTAAAATGGGAAAATGGATCAGACTTTAGACCTTGCTGACAGCTCAATGCATAAACTGTATGAATACTGAATATATGTATACGGTATTCGTTTTACTTCAGGATTTACAGGGAATTTTCCTTCTAAATATATTTTAGTGTGTCAGCTAAATTCATGTACAGATTTGAACATGGATTTGGCTTGAGATTTTGGTTGGATATTTATGCATGCATACATCAATTTGAGAGATATTACTGTATTCCATTTTGTACTTAATACAATCTGTTACATGGTTTTACTCCGATTTTTGACAGGAATAAATGAGAAAGTTGGGCGGTTGCAATGTATTTATTAACTGAGGTTCTATAAACTTGGAACGCCTGGTTTTTATTTTTTCATAAGTATCATTAAAACGGCGTACGTATGTGATACGCATATGAGGCTAGTATTAAAAAACACGTCTTATAGGAATTAGTAATGTACCTTTTAAGGAAAAAATGAAAATGCTTTTACGAATCTTAAAAGCACCTAACTAATGCAACTATTTATGTTTGAATAATAACTTACTTATATTGCAAACACTAAATGACGATCCATGAACAATTAATTGCATAGATGCCTCATGTAGTAGAATTGTTTTATTTTAAGTATTTCACACGTAAAATGACATAAATTATACATAATACCTTATTGCTTTGCCAAACGTACATTGTACCCTAGTTTTTGTAAGAGAAAATGTGTTAAGTTTATTAATTTCTAAATGCACATCGGAATTGGAACAAATGCTGATATTCCAATAGCCAACCCAAGCATATAAAGTTTAATTTAAAGTGCTGGAATGTAATGCTTCTATAGTCAAACTTGCTTCATTTGCTGCCGTTACCATAAATAATACAATAAAACGACGGCGATAACCTACGGATGGGATTTTACATTCTAGCTACACATCCCAATAAGTATTCATGAAGAAATCTTACTGGCTAAATTATGTATTTTTATTTCTTCTTTTATTAAAAAGGAAAGCTTTGAGTCCACGATCTAGGTAGCCTGTTTTTGTTTCACTTGAAAAGGCTTCTCCTTTGATACGTTTTACTTTATCTCGTTTAAAACCAACATAGTATTTTTATTGATATATTCAGTAACGGGCTGTAAGGAGAGAGATTAATAATAATAATAAGAGTTTATTGTCTGAATGGAGCCTTATACAAAAGGATATTAATCCATCGACAAAATTAGTCAATATACTTGGGTACAAAATACATTTACATATAAGTTATTGCAATTTCATATTTAATTTGAAACAAAACAAAGTCAGTTAAAGATGAAGTATTATAGAGTAAAATATCATAGATTAGTATAACGAACTTTAAAAACTTAAATGGAGTACATATTTACTACATTGTCAATGCATGTAAGATAGGTTTCTGTGTCGTCTTGATTAACATGTGATAAGTATTCGTTTGATTGTAATTCCATTACATGTTCAATAATAGCTTTTTTGAACAAAATTATACTTGTACATTTGTTTCTAACATCCTGTGGTAACGATAACCAAAGTTTTACAGCTTGATATTTCATACTATTTTCTCCGTATTGGTTATGGATTTGTAAACATGGAGTGTCATATGGACCACTTCTTGTTTTTTTAGTTGTCTCATACGAAAAATCTAAATAATTATAAAAGAATCCCTTGTTGGTGAAGAATGTGAACTTATACGTGTAAAGTGCAAGTTCGCATGTGAAAATGTATTGCGAGAAAAATAATCGATTGGTAGTCATTTCTTTTGACAATTACAATATACTAAAGCTGACCATCCGAATATGCTGCAATGAGCAACTGCTCACATTACTACCGCTTGAGTTGCAGTTTATCTCATTAATGAACGTAGACAGTATTAATTTTTCATAGAAACCTGTCATCAAGCTCTATCCCGAGCACTAATGGAATGTATATATGGAAAAGACTACCTGGTGTAGAAACTACTGGGGTGAAAGAAGCAGAATTATTGTAGATTTTTAAACGGGCTTCATAATAGCTTTTTCATTAGGTCAACCGGAATCAACAAAAATCGGAATGTGCATTTCTTCAACTGTTTCTCAAAAATACTTTAAAAACCTTTAAAGTAGTATATCTCAATGATTTCATTCAACAAAACCTCAACAAGAAGGAAGCTTTAATGTTGACCTGGTCTGGAATGCATCCGCTGTATTTTCTACTTTACTACAACTTTCACCGACATGCCGTCGATTATAAATAGCACGTTTTCACATATTCCGTCACGAATGAAGATATTCAAAGAAAACTTAATTCTCTGTGTGAATGTTCCCATGTATCTGCATTTTATTTATAATGTACAAGTAAATAGACATGTTCAATGCCATTTTTCAGCACTGTCTTTACAATCCTCGTAACTCAATGATTTATGAGCTAACCACCTAAGTCCGTATTGATTCCAAAGCTGCCTTCAGATGAATACCCCTTCCAGGGAAAATGATGACAACCGTTGGTCTGCATGGGAATGGCTTACCAGCATCAAAACATCTTTATCGAATGCTACTCCAACCAAAGCATTAAAAGCGGCCACATACAAATATACATCCATTCACACGACATCTTGGAAAACTGCGATAAATGCGGATACTCTCATAGTGCATTACTTTTTAACATCACATATAGAGTTATTCCAGTGTCAACGCTGACAGAATTTTAAGCAGTAGAGCATGCACAGAAGCGTAATACTGAATGACTCACAGAGGAAAGCTTATGCTTTCACCACAGATTACGGATTGCTCGTGCTCGTAAACTGAAACCTCTAAAACGGTTTACACAATCATAATCACTGCTGTTTGTTGGGCTACTAGGAAACATACATGCAGAAGAAGGCTTGTGATCAACTGTGTATACAAGTATATAAACGGGAAGTGTTCATCAACACCAAGAATTGCTGGCCAGACTACTATTAGTCTAAAACCATAACTATGTACGAGTTTAGACTTTGCATCATTAGAATTTTTGGGGCTCCTTTCTTTCCTAGACAATTTGTCTCTTGTAATTTACTTATAGTCCTGTATTTTTCTCAAACATCTGTGTAGCCAGGAAATATATCTGGAAGTGTATGCAAATTTTTATTGTAAATGAAGTTGCTTCTTTCTTTTACCAGTGCAATACTTTGTAACGATTTTCTATGAAGAACTGTAGAAAGAATTCACTTGTATTATACACACAAATCCTGACTTGACCCGGATGCCAACTTTTGTCATTGCTTGTTATTGGAGGTCAGAAATCTCCGTAAGGTTCTCACAAACAGTTATGAACTGTTTACATTCACCAGACGCTATACAGTATATTAAAATTTTAATATATTAGGTTTACGTGTAATATGAATATGTTCATCAAACATTGTCTGCTGTCCTGCTTTATAAAGGTTGTTGCGAGAATGGGGAAAGTTAATGGTTAGCATGCATGAAATACTTTTTTTTAATAGGATAACATTCTACAGTAAAACTGTCCATGTTTAATCAAATTTCAGATGAAAGTTTCCATTGAATAGCAAGAGCAACGAACTTGCAATATTTTCATGTGTTCAAATAGGGTGGATCTTATGTAAATACATAATAAATGATTAAAAGAAAGAATGGATATTAAACAATTCCTTCGCAGAATTCTAACACTATTTTATTCAAGCAGATTTGCTGTTTTAAATATTCATTCTACCAAAATCAACTGTAACCTTATTCTCAGTCAATGGCAGTTTTCAAAACTGGTATTGACTCTTCTCGTGCTGTGAGACTGGTCTGTGTATACAACAGTTTCGTAATCACGCTTACATATGCAAAATCGTAGACATATATATATAAGATTTCGGACTGCAAAATATAGAAGGCCAGAATATCCTAGGAATGTGCAAACCAGTTGTTTACAAGTAAAATATCTACATCTGAAACGATCATGAAATA
Source organism: Orchesellides sinensis (assembly GCA_027744375.1). NCBI lineage: Eukaryota > Metazoa > Arthropoda > Collembola > Entomobryomorpha > Orchesellidae > Orchesellides > Orchesellides sinensis. The sequence continues at coordinate 23,010 of JAHZNG010003469.1, forward strand.
TATAAACATCATCTTTACTAACATTTCCAGGAATTACGACTGCGGTACATGGGACATCCTCCCGTTTTTGGTTTGGAGGTTTTAATTTCGCATACTATCCCTCTAGGAACTAGTACTGTTTGCTAGGTTAGTACATTTCAGCAAGTATCTCTATAGCAGGTTCATATACCACTGAGACATTCTAATGTCAAAGGGATTTTTGGAGAGCTACGTGCTCGTAAGCTCAATTTTCCCAATTTTACTGCAAAACGTGTCTAGAATTTTTTTGAACGCCTCACCAGATGAAAAGACTGTCTTGATCATCACCATCTTAGTAAAACCGTCTTCTCCTTATTGTCACAATGTCAGCTCAATAGTTTGCAAATTATATTCCACGTATTTGGATATGCTCAAATTCCGTCTTCCTTTCTTTTATGTCCCTCACCCGATTGTGTGATGTTGACCGAAGTTGCGGTATTCGACCTCAGATTTTAATCCTCATTTCCGACCTTTTTATGGATTCCAGTGAGCTTAATCCAACCCTGTTTAATACCTTACCTTTTTAGTTGCGATTTCCGACCCGTAATCAACATAGTTTTAAAAGATGTTATATTTTTTGCAGACTCTAATTTATGAATTGGGACATCTTAGAATGAACAACGTAAGATCTAGCATTGTATAACATAGCATTTAAAATTATTAACGTTCAAATTTTAATGGATCTGTGGAAAGAGTACTAACAATATGTTGTCAATAACATACTTTCATAATTCACATAAACATGCAAAATCTGCATGCGAACACATTCAAATACATAGCTACTTAGCTGGATTTTGCATGATCATGTAAAATTCAAACTTTTGCATTTTTGCGTCCAGCATATTAAAATACAAAAAATGCATTTTCCCTCAAATATTCTTCATGCAAATTAAAAAACATACACAAAAACCTTTTAACAAAAATGCCAAAACAGATGGCCAAAACAGAAAAACATTGTTTCCTTTTATTAATTTGTTGCAAACTATGCAAATGGACAATGAAGCAAGTCGATTTGACTTAATTGCAGGAAAGC
>JAHZNG010003470.1:0-16322 GCA_027744375.1 Orchesellides sinensis
CATTCCCGGTGTGATAAAATACGTATAGGCATTTATATCAACTACATCCTTCCTATACGTGCATTATCTACATCATTTAACACGAACAAACTGAATATAATATAATAACGCGAAGGAGAAATTTAAGAAGTGATGTGATTTCTACCTGTGAAAACCAAACAAACTGATTTATCATATCACACTATTATTTACTACATTCTACTCCTTTTAGCTGAAGTTTTTCCTTTTCCAGTCAAGTTATAATCCAAACTGTGTTATATATGAGTACAGTAATCTCGAGTCTCGAGATGAGAAAATAACAAAACTACATACGCTTTTAATTTGGCATTGCACATTGAATTAGAAAGGTAAGGTGTATGCACGTATGTACAGGAACTTGCCATTTGCTTTGTTATTAGCTGATGCTAAACAACGAAACAATGCACTACAGTTTCGTCCATTAAAAAAATACATTACGTTTTGTGTTGAGTTAACAGCGAAGCTAACAATAAGTACGCCAAGATCGTAATCTGTAATTCAAAACAAAGTAATATGATCTCCAGTCTCAAATAGAGAGGGCTGACTGGAAAAGTTGAAATGCTTGTAAACAAACAATTCAACTCTATACGCGCTCCGTAGCAGTCGGGTCCCTACTTTTACTCCTTATTTTCATACACTTTCTTTAAAACAGTTTGTTTTGTTCATACTTCAATTCAAGAGCTAATGTCGTACATATGGCGCATGGAGTTCACGATTGCACAATGCGTACTTTTCATTTATCCATATGCATGTTGGTAGGTACACCTATTTAGTACTACTCGTTAAAAATCCAACCCTAGTTAAAATATTTGCATTGGTTTCCTTTGTGCTCAGGGGGTCTCATATGCAAATACCATTTCCCATAGACATTCTGACTGATGCAATGGTAAACTGACTTAATTGCAAAAATTACGTAAAACAAAATCTAGTTCACGGTGCGTATAGTTCAATTGATAATGATATTTTTTTACTACAATATCCTTGGCTTCTGCTATTTTTCATATTAAAATTAAAGTCCGGATGGTAATGGTAAATTATGTAAACATCGATAAAACATGCATGTGTGACCTTCATTTAACTTCCGTTTAGGCATAGACATAAGATATACATACATAAATAGTCACATATATGTATCATTGATATTGATCATATTTTAAAAAGAAGTCTGTAGTCAATGAACGCAAGCCTGCACGATCTGATCTAGCTTCAGACTCAAAAACAAGAACTACTAATAACAAAGCAAAACATACTTTTTTGCAAAATTTATGCTTACAAGTGTCCTTTAAATGTTCCATACCACACGTTCTCTCCTATTCGCTTTTCAAGGGATACATAAAATTCTAAAGTGTACGATTATGCATGCTTAGTACATTTTAGTGGTTGTGGTTGGTGGTGTTGAGCTATGTAGCAACCTATAACAAAGTCAGAACGGATCCATCTCCAACTTTGGATTTTTGATTTAGAGAAAGGATAAGTGGTTATAATGCCAATGTACTGATATTATGCTACCAATACCAACTTGGGATGAAAGCTTTTGTACTGGTCTCGGGTAATAGAGGAATGCTTAAGAGCATGCGACCGTTTCACATTTCTGATATGTGTTGAATGGCAGCAAATCTTTTTTCGAGTATTAACAGCACTATAAATACTAAAGGTTTCACACATCAGGACTCTTCTGTAGCATCGGTATTTTATATACTTACAAGTGCAAGCCTTCATTTTTACATCACTGCCATTTTCCAACGAAATTCAACAAAAGAGCCTTTGTTGTGTATCATCGTCTTTGGGATGTGATAGCCAGAAAATATCCTTTTGTCGAAATGGAGACACGAAGTAGTGAAAAATATATAGAGCAACAAATGTGTTTTAAGGCATTACGAGCTATTTGGAAAGTCAGTTGGATTGAGAGTGAAAAATAGAGAAAAAACTGAATGTCAAGTTACAAAAAAACGGTCTAAAGTTTAGTGTGCTTGCCAGAAGAGAATAATAATAAGCGCTCTGCTTCTCTCTCTCCACAAACTATACATATTATTATACCCTACTATAAAGCTTCCCAAAGTCAGCATTCAACAGTTCTGTGTTGAGTGTTGTTGTGCAAAACTTTTGTAGCATGAACTGCTGGCTACCTATACCCACATCCATATGCAGTAGGAATACAATACACATAAAATAGCAGTAGGAAAGAAATAAGTTTAGAAGTAGGCAACTGTAGTTCCCTGGAGAAAGTTTAGAAAAAGGTGAAGGTACTACTGTAATCCTCAGATAAAATTTCCATACATGCGTGTGTACACGTAGTACATATAACTTTAACATGGGAAAAAATACCCACAGAAATCACGGTTTACTTAAGAGGTATACTAATAAAATACTATGTACACAAGAGGAAACTAAAAGTATCGTCAAATATTTGACAAACATTGGCATTGATAAAATAACTCATATTCCATAAATATTAAGCTGATAGAATAGATTCGCAAAATAAAAACCTTATGCATTGAATTGAAGCATGGTACCTGTTTGCAAAGCATAATGTACTCTTTCCTGTCGGTTGCAAAATTTACTTGCTTTGCGGTGTGTTTACTGGAAATTCAACATCTGATATGTTATCAACGTGTACTATTGCATATTATCATGCATCGAAATAATATTTGTTGTGTGTAGTACATAATCTTATATGTAAAAGGCATAAGAGAAAATTCCTTACAGAAAGGAATGTATAATATAAGAAACCCTAAACCGTTGGTAATCAGTCCTCAATGTTGATTTTATATAATGCACTGGTAGTTATGCACAGTTATTAAGTTACTTTGCTTATATGCTTATTCATTGGTATTAATATGGATAAAATCTAGTCTCTGTTGTCTCTGCAATGTCATCGTTCAACCAGATAATTACCTCTTTTTCTTACCATGTAACGTAAGTAGCTTAATACTGGATCTCATGTAATCCCGTAACAATACTTTTGCTTATGACATCGCGAGGGGTGTCCTTCATTTTCATCATCCATGTAACTCTAGACTAAATGAAAGAGAAAGTTGCCGTATTAGTGTAACCTACGTCATACACACTAATAACTGAAGGAGTTATCGTATATTAAAAAAGAAGACGCAAAAGAGGAAAATAATTTTGTACATAATTGAGTACGTTATCCCTTGCAATAATTGATTACTTTTCTCAAAGTAATTCGAGAACATTATACAGGTCACTTAATACAGGAAAATTTCTACTTACAGATGAGTTACATTACTAATACTGTCGAATAGCAAAAAGTTGACTGAAATCTAATCGGATCGGGTAAGCAAAATGTGAAAGTGTCTCGTTTTTAATAATTATGGAGTTGTGTCGGAGAAGTTGCAACATAGTAGCCTTGGCAGAATATGTTTTCGACAGGAGCAAATCTTTTCTTGATTGAATAAACAGACATACATACGGGCAAAAAGAAGAATTTGGACCAAGTTTCACAACAAAAATTTCCACTTCTTGTGAAATATTCAGGATTACATGTTGTCTTCTGCGTACCTAAAGAGTTATTTGAGCTTTGTGCTACAAATCACTTTTCTTTCGTCCACAATGTATTAGTAACGTTTTCACAATACAAAACCTTCCTCAAACATTCAAATTTTTCCTAATACCTAAAATAAAACTAAACCCTGAACTGAAGTAAAAAGGCATAAGCACACAAATAAAAATATGTGTGTACATATATACCAAATACTTTGCACATGCATACATATTTTCAAGAAACACTTGTATAAAAACGGTCTGTATGCCAAATTCGTCCTGTTGATAAAATTTGGTGTGAATTCTCTTATTACTCCGAGAGCTTTTATTAGCTTCCACGTATTCTTTTCGGAGTTTTACTTACTCCCGAGACATTCATTCTCAACCGTATAAAACAGTTTGGAAATGGTAAAAGCACAACAAGCCTCAAACAAGAGCAATACACAGCACACACCCTCCCCGAACGAAAAGGCTGATTGTAGTTTTAATTCCACTTCCGTAATAACATATATACCAAACTTTTTATGTATTCAAGTACACAATCAAGTTCAAATGTTCGATAATGGTATTGATGGATCACGGAAACGCTATGCAATGCAACAAAATGCGCACTTAGCTTAAATAGTCAAAGAAAACTTCCGCATCAGGCACAAGCTTGTTTTGAAAAGAGATCCATGAATGGGAAGAATGGTAAAGTGGGCCTATCAAACTAAGCCCAAGAAAATGACCGAAAAAGTGAATATCATTTAGATATTCGCAGTTAAACAAAAGTATTTTTTCAAATAAAAGGCAATTTTTTCATATTTTTTCATGGTATTGTAAAATACTTTTGTAAATACACTTTTCACTGTGTTCTAGAAGTCGTAAGTAGGAAAGAAAACAATCTCATCTATTGAATTGACTTTTTGTTTGAAAAGTAAATTTCGAATGTGTTTTAGCATCATCATCAGCTACACTCTTAAACAAACGATAAGCACCATATATACCGACTTGAATTAATAAGAACAAGGAAAAAGCTCAGTACTTCCTTTTGCATTATACACAGTCAGCAGTCAAATATGCATTACAGTACCCCGAGCGCAGAAAGACACAGGCAGAGAAGGGGTTTAAAAAAGAGTTTATAAATAGTTTTTCCAAGCTTCAACTCATCTTCTGCCTTTTTTACTGAATCATCGTTTAGTCGTCGCCCCGGCTTTCCTTTCTTACACGTATATATTGATATAAAGCGTTCACCATACAAATATAATGCTTATATAACTATCATACGTGTATAATGGAATACGATGCATGTGCCACACGCCAACATCACACTTGAAATCTATAATACAATAAGTCCTATACTCATCTCAGACTCCGACGTACTTTTACAGACTACCTATGCTAAAAAGTTTTCTTTTCTAAACTCAAAAACAGTCAGCAGTGATTCCTTATTTTGAATGCAGAATAGTAGTATGGTGTAAATAATACATGCAAAAGCTCTGTAAAAATCTGTAGCTTTTATGAGCTACACTGATCATTATTATGTTCAAACATATTATGCAGAGAGCACACAGTAGTTGATTGTGTTTCGGCGAGAATAAGACAATCTTCCATTTTTTCCTTTACTATTCAAGTTTAATTTTCGAGAACAAATAGACTTTGATTTAAGTAGTTTGAGAGTAATTTACTCTCCTTGCCATTCACTGACACACTTGTTGTGTGTTGCACAACAGACATCTGTAAGTAATGGGACACAGCTTTCCTTGATGCTTTTGCTGATTTTATTTCTTTCCCGTACTTCGCTTTATTTCTAAACTCTTAGGGAAAAATACGTTTAGGTTAAGGATGTAGTTTAAAGGACTGCATATATAGAACAACAGTGTGTAAACAGTGTATCATGAAATAAATGTCTGTTAACTGGCGAAACAGCAAGGCTGAACGTATCAAAATCAATGATTTCCTTGGACCAGAGAAGATATCCGATCCAACAAGTAACATACTCGAAGGGAAAGAGGCGGACAAAAAACAAACTATTTACCGAAGAGTTTTTGATAGTCTGGCTGCGCTATAAAGAAAATAAAGGCCCGATGATGATACATGCATGTATGTAATGTAATACGGAGACGTTATTGTAGCGATCATTATAGTGCATCTTTACATTTTGTTCTTTTTTCACAGCTGTTTGCATTTTATTCCATCTTAAAAATACTTTTGCCATTCATTTCAATGCCCATCATCAAACAAACCGATTTGCTATATTGCTAACATCACCATCAAAGACATTGATGAAGAAAGAAGAGGAAAGCTTTGTTTTGTTCTACGAAATGTATTTTCATATTATCACAGTTTAATTCCTCTGTACTTTCCTCTTGTCTCGTCTCAAGATTTTTATCTGGGCTTCCCTTTGTCTACAGCTATAAAGTTGGTTTACGAGTTGTGGCATAGAGGCTCAGTTGTATGCCTTCTCCGTTGTCATTTTATGCTTAAAGATGATGTAAACGGATACTATTGGAGTGTACCCATGATTTCACAAACAATGATGCAATGATAGCTTGGCTTAAATGCAGAATACTGGCTTATTTCACATGGATGAAAAATAAAGTTACATCATGTCGCGTCTTTCAAATATTTTATTGCCTCATGTGATGCCATGATTAAGAACTGAAAGATTTTATGTGTCGTTGTAACATTATTATCTGGATCTGGAGTTGGGATTTAGTATCTTTCACACAATGGTATACTTCGTTTATAGCAGCTTTATATAAAAGGTTGGATTTGTGAGTGAAAAGATGGCGAGGGAAGTACATAACCAAAGTATAAAAACGTGAGTCTCAATATGACATGCATGTGTAAGCTTGGATCAAATTGGGCCTGCAGACAGGTGTAAACAAGTTTACTTTTGTTTGAATAAAATGATATTTGTAAAAAAAACACTTTTAAATGTTGGCTTTAGATTTTAAATGGAGAAATTGTATAACTTTCAGTCTGCATTTTTTCTTTAGAAATTTTGTTATACCAAATTTACACCATAGTATTTATATAAGTTACACCAAATTTGATTACTTGATATGCTTTACTTTCAAATATTTCTAATGGGTCGATCATACAGTTAAAACTGCTGACTTTATGAATTAAAACATGAACTAACAAACTTATGCAGGTTCAACAAAAACTAGCACGGAAGCCAAAAAACGAATTTGCACCCACTAAGGTTTTTGGAATCATTATTTGTAGGCTTTAAAATGGCTGCAATGTAATCATTACATGATGAAATTATCCAGTGTCATGAATGAACAAAATGTCTAAGACACATGTCAAAAACTGTATGACATACTTTAATATATTAGATACAGTAGCGTGCTTGCCAAATATCAATAAAACACTAACCGATTTGTACAAATCAGGTTAGTTCTAAGGAGTTTGATAGATGGAACCCAATTTAGCTTAACTGTCATAAGGTTCCTTGCGAATTTTATGAGCAAAACAAAGTTAAAATGTTGAAATTCTGTATTTTATTCTCCCAAATCGGATAGGATATTTTTCCATTTAGTTTGACAATCTGTCGATATTAGAACAATTACTCAAATTTTAAAGGTAAGATACAAACGCTGGGACAAATTTTCAAATCAGAAATACTTACATAGATTGTAGTTTGGAATACCCCTCATCAAAGTCACCATATGCAGTAGTCAAGTAAGTCGGTAATGCAAATCGTGTGCTACTTTATGCTTGGTTGCATACGTTAGTACATTCTAACCTAACTGAATCAGAAGGAAATTGATAAGCATATAAATTGAGCATTGGACATAATTACATTATGACATCGATTCGATGCCATGATTTACGAATAGTACGACATTAAAAGGAGTCATTGGAATTATTGTCCGTAAATTCTCCTTAGGCTTTTCATGGGTTTCCTCTTATAGAATATCTTTCACCCTGAAGCATGCATTTCAGAAACTATTGGAAAGCGTACACTGTCAATACAGTTGTATTTAATACGTTCAATTCCACATTACTGGTCTTCTTATTAACATACACCCTCTTTACATACATTAATACTAATTCCAAAACGTTAATTGCATAATTCAATAATATTCTACTTGGTAAACTGGTAACACTTCATAAGTTGTAACTCTTACATTAAATGTAAAAAAACATACAAACCCACTTTTGAAATCTATGAAATAATCAACATTTGGCTTGTTTACTATTTCACTAGCGGAACGCGGAAATTTTTTGTTTTTCTATGTTCTCCCTCATTTGTAACCATTCTTTAGAAGTCGGAAAGTTTAGTTTGATGAATCTAGAGTTTAACAATCTTAAAACTTTATAAGATATAATCACATAATAGACAGACATAATGTACATATATTATAAAAATTGATTTAAATGACTTTTGTTGGAGGTTGGAGCGCTAGACATGCATTCGTAAATGTACATATTGTATCATTGTATGCATGTTATTTTTACTGCAAGCTTAAAACATGGTTATCAAACATGGCTTATGACTTACTTAATTGTCATGCGATAGGTGTAGGTGAATTTACTCGCCGTAGCGTAACCGTCAACCAGTGACACATTTATTTTATATATGCACGGAATAATAAGAGATATCTAAATCATTAAATCATAGCTCTATCATAATAATATTATGTTTTAAATGTTTTTAAAAACTTCCTACTCTTGTATGGAAACATATATAGTATATCATTACCACACCAAAAATTAATTTACTATTTTGAATTAATTTAATTAAGTATTACTCAACATACCCATTGTGAAGACAAGGTATCATCAAACAAAATTTCGAATGTGATCTTGCTCACTAAAAAGATTCGACGCGTGTTACTCGTTAACAGAATGTTAGTTTCGCTTTAATTTCCCCAAAAATTATCATCACTGATTATCACCGTCTGATGCTTATCCACCGTGTTTGTTTGTTGCGTCACAATCCATACAGTATATAATTTAGACGAGTGGTCCAATGTTAAAATTTAACTAGGTACTTGGTTTGATATAAATGTTGAATGCACTGTCACAATTTTTTCATAACGCTCACTTACCACCGTTGCGTCAAGTGTAACTTTCTCTTATCTTGAGAGACCTGTGATTTTTATCAAGTCAAGCTGCGCTTTACTTGCTTCTATAATTATGTTGTTCAGCGTAAATAAGAGTGAACCGCGTACTTCGCTACTTGCGATCTTCGTCCGATTTTGAATAGAGAGCTACGTTTTTGTGCTGCCTTTTCTAACTTGTATAAATTGCATCCAATCCAGCTTAGCTTCCACGAACGACACTAATATAGCATTTAAAAATAGCAATGTGTATCATGTGTACCTTATGTAAATATTAGGTGGTCGTTTATTTTTACTAATGTGTTTACAATAGTGCCACTTCAGTCGGAAGAAAATGCTGGCCATAAACTCTAATATTAACTTCAAATGCCAGTAATTACCGTTATTGCAAAAAACAATTATAAGACTTAGGGATGTGGATATATGGCTAGAACATTTTTCTAACTCTGGCTAAAGCTTTTATAAAAGGGCTATTAAACTTAAATGACACTTTTTCTCCCTTCATATCCAAATGACAGCAATTAAAATTAGGGAATGCTGCACGAATTATTTTCAACGATTATCTAGAAGCAGACAGGTGTCTGCTGCATGATATTACTCAAATATGGGATTTACATAGTTTTATAAATAGCAACGAGATATTTCGTATAATTCGAGGATTAAGTGGACAATTTTATATGTTTACAATTTATGTAATGGAGCTATTGAAGGGGGTAATCAAGAAGCTCAGATAACCACCAAAATTCTTGTACCTGTCTAGAATCCTTTTATGTTCCAAGCTGCTAAAACAAAATAATTAACCCGAAAGTATTAAGGTTCGAATGAATTTAGGAATCAGTAAACTTTTCAAATTCTCATTAGGACTTGATTCTATTATTTAAAAACTTTTCAAGAAGAATTTTTGCCTTAATTTTCATTATACAGATTTAAAACTTGATCGCTTAAATTTAAAAAAACCCATTCGTATTACATCGGATCTCTTTGCCCTTGGAGTAGCAACTTCGATGAGATATCCTGTGGTGATTAGGGCAAACAATTTGGCAAAAGGACACTACACGCTGGCTGCACTATAATATGCCATGTTGCAGGTTCACATTCCGAGCAAATGTTTGCAAAGGTTTTTATTTAACAGGACACGTAACATATAGGAGGTAGCACTAAATAAGAGTGTTTTTGTGATGAGTACACTGCTATGTATATGTGTAACGTTATGTGTGTTACGCTTTAAAAAACCAAAGCAGCAACAACGAACGCGATGGCACGGGAGTTGCGATGAAACGACAACAGACCGCGGAGTCAAAGTGAAAACTGAAAAGGTTTCACGGGAGAAATACGGGTAAAATAGCCCAAGTTTGATATGTATGTGCATCTACAATCCACACACTCACTTACATTCAAAAGCTGCATTTTTCGGAATGAAAGTTATATGCTGAGATCCTCTTTAGGATACTTTGTGGTGTGTGTGCATGCAGAGTAAGTATGGATGTGTCATGCTGTTCTATGTCCGCTTATATGTACATATGTGTTTTGTGAACGAGCATTTCCCTGGTTTATTATTATTGTTCAAATCAAGCAAGCAAGAGTTAGAAAAGAAACTAAAAAAACTTGTGTTTTTATACATACTTCTTCTCTCTTTCTTACCTATCCCACTGTTTCGGTATGTTCTGGGGTTTTCCTGCTGTTTTCGCTCAAACAACGGGAAAGAAAAAGTACAAGTTGTATATGATATGTAAGTACGTATAAAAAAGGAGGAAAAAATAGTTAAAAATGGGTATGTCGCTGTTTTGTGGAATACAACTTCCAATGTAGTGCACATAGTATTACGGACATAAAGAATAATGGATCGTAGACGCACACAATAGCATTACTATGTATATGAAGTACATCCGAATAAATTTGAAATGGCAATACCACCGAGTAAAAATGTAGTTTTATACTTGTGTCTGTTGTTACTTACATACTAAAACTTAGGTTTAATAAGCTTTGTATGGCTACATTATTTTCTCTGTTAGTTAACATGCTACAAGTAAGAAAGTACTAAAACATATTTATAGCTCTATCCTGTTTGTTAACAACCCACTCCACTTGATATCACGGTTTTTTTCACGATAGCTTTAATTAGACGGAAGGACAGGGGAAATTAATTGATATGGACACTTTTTGATTTGAACGTTTGTAATGGGATGTATTGGATTTTTTAGGCTTTGCAATGTCGGATGTAGTTGGTGCTTCAGGAAATGAAAACAGGTAGTATTTTTTATTGTTACTGAAAATGTGTTCAACCTGGATAAATGGTTTCAGATGGCAGTTTTTGCCTGTTGATTCATCCTATGCTATGCTGAAATAAAAAGTTGTACGTTTTTATTTCAATATGCAAAGCCACTGTTAAGAGATCTAAAGAATTAAGAGAATTCAAAACATGTTCAAAGGCATTTCTGCAATTATGTATGACTGCTTTGAAAGTTGAACTTATCATTTGGAAACTGTATTAATCAGTCGTCAAATGTGTAATGAATTAGTACCATCTCATTGCAGCTGAAAGTGATTCACTTAAAACATTAATTAATGAACATAATTATATTATTCAGCTTTCAATTTTACATCCTTACTTTTTCTCGCTAAAAAAATGCCATTAACGCCAAAGCCAGAGGATAAAAGGTCACAGTATGCCTTAAAGAAACAGCACTATTGAAAATATGAGTGCTTATGACCACTTTTAGTGCTTCATTCGATCTTTCTTTTCGTTGGCTCTCAGCAAGCTCTAAGAGTAATTCTTGTTTCAAATGTTCCTGGTGGCATCCATCATCCCAGTCATTGCAATCGAAATTCGCGTTCTCTTCTTCGTCACTTTGATAATTTGGCTCAGCATAATTTATATCATATTGAATAAGGTGATTATTCCGCTCTCCGGACCCAAGAAACGAATTATCTTCTACGGAATCCTCTAAAACGTAGCCTCGTAAGTTTGTATTTGAGGTCAACAGCTTCAGAGCTACTCCGCAAGTTCCAATGATTTGATTTACAACAAATCTCGTCTTTGGTGGTACCGAAATTGTCCTTATTATTTTCGTTGTGTGATTCCAAATCTCATTTTCTGAAACTAACAGTTTCCGTCCATCATATTTCTCGGATTCCACGGAAGTTTCTGTATATTTCTTGACTTTGTTTTTCAGCAAACTTACTATTCGAGAATGGTTGTATCCAAGTTTGTCATAAGGATCCACAACAAGAATACCCACATCCATTTCATAACTGTATAAATTCATTCTATCACTGGTATTGTTAAAATCCCATTTAAAAGTAGGTTCTTCGCATGACTCCAGCTTGAACTCGCATTGCTCTATAGTGTCCCAAGAAACGACTTTGTCTGCTATGGTGTTGTTGCTGCTAGCGTTACTTTTGAAAGTTGTTGGCAGGTCTCCTTTGTCAAGGTGTTCTATCCAAGCTGCTTTAGTGCTTTCCAATAATATTTCTGTCTTATCTGTATCCGCTGTAGAAAGACCAGTCTCCACGTCAAGGCTTTGTTGCGCAAAAGCATTTCCTGGCGATGGCGATGGATCAAATAAGCATAAGAGAAAATGGTAGTACAAGTTGAATTTATATTTCATATTCAGGTATTAAATAATGTATGATTTTCATAAAATGGCAGTTTTTGATTTTTGTGAAAACTCAATAGCTCTGCATCCACGTGTGGTTGTTTATATTTTGAAATTTTTGTAAGTCAGATTAAATTTCAGCCTGTCCATAGAAATCCCTCAGTTTTGGTAGTTGGGCTTCACAGCTAAATATAATGAATCCAATTAGCGATTGTCTGTGATTTTGTTGTTGGTTTTTTAAAAGTCTTACCTTTGTATACTCCTTCGTCTCTTACATGCATTTATGTAAAATCAAATCTAGTAAAATCGTAAACTGAAAATAATCCTCAAGTCAATTGTACATCTTGCGACTGAAAGATATTAGATATATACCTACATAATTTTTAATCTTAACATCCTTCAATGAATACGTTCCTTCTTTTATTTTGGGCAGGTAAACTCAGTCGGAAACTGAAATGATGCACTTTAAGACGTGTACAAAGACAAGTGAGTTTATAGATTTGATAGGTCCGAAAGGTAACTTCAATTGTAGCAAAATATTTTATGAAAAAGAGCCGAATCCCGAATTGCATCTTTACTCGGGTCCCAAACGTTTTTTTTCTTAGTTTGGCTCATCTACGCTCGTTACGAATTAACTAGGCCACCGCGCACCGTTTGCAAACGATCAACACATTTGCATTATCGCAAAACAATGCGGACCAGAGTAAATCTCGTCAAGTCAATATTTACTTTGTAAATAAAGTTATCAGTATTCAGTATTGTATATTTGTATGCATTTATCTATACATATCCGCATCTATCTCGTGTTTAAAATAAGCATCATAAAATTCTTTAAAACCTTACCCTACGCTACCATCCAGCCAGGCGATATATACTAAATATTTTAATCTACCTACTTGCATTTAAAAATTATTTACTATTAACGAAGACGCTTGTACTAGGGTACTAGTGACTTTTGCGAGTAAAATTTCATTCGTTATGCCCTTTTGAGACTGAGCATGGGCAAGCTTAATTCTACGTTTTTATTGATTATTGCGGACCTTGTTAAGTATACGATTACCTATATTTATTTCTTTACTGTGTAATTACTTGAGCTTACCTCGAAAAAAGATTGTAGGCTTAAGCATACCTTGTACTTAAATACCTAAGCACTTTTAATTATTGCAGTGCTAGCCTCTGAATATTATCTTATCTTATATTCCTTCCAGTCAGTTCAAGTTCAATCGTCGTATAGGTACATACTTCCTTTGCTTCTGCGAGGATTGTATTGAATCCAATCTATTGTTTGACTTTGTATTTTGCATGCAACGTGCTCTAAATTGTCGACAGGAGCAGTATGAGAATCGAGATTGTTGCTGTGTATTTTACTGATACGACAACTGGACTACCTTATACAATACAACAATACCTGTGAACTAATTGTGAGAAAATAATAGAAGGGTTTAATTTTGCATTAGTTTAATTATTGCTCATCTGAAAGCTCTGGAATGAAGGCTGTTTAAATTGCGTATTTAAGACTTACCGATGTGGCAGTAGTCTGAGCTTACTTCTCTAGATCTGAAGTTCTTTGAATCTGAAATGACGGCTCACAATTAATTGTGATTTTTGTAGGTTTTAGGTTTTACTATAGACTACCGTTTCTTATTTCAATATGGACAAATACAAATATTTTGACTTCTAAAATTTTAAAAACAATAAACATGCATACAATCGTGCAGTCAATAATAGATAAAGTATCTATGATTTTTTTTGTGTCAAATTTTAGAAATGATACTAGTTTAATATTTATATCTAATATTTACAAAGTACATATATTAGAAAAAAATGTGAATATTGTCCATTTACAGCCCAATATATAAGTTTACGAAATTAAACATACAACGAGAAAGGAAAATGAATATTAGTTTGTAAAATCTTGATTTAACAATATTCAACCGTTTATTTGTTTAAGATGATTACATATCTTTATTTATTCCGGAGCATACTAAGGTGAAAAAACGATTGTAAGATAACTCCATGCATTCACTCAATTCTTTTATCTATACTTAACCATATAAAAATGTGTTGTGTATCTAAAAAGTTTTGTTATAAGTCGTTTAAATTTAAATTTAAATCTGCCATTTTCATCAAACATTTTATTAAATGCGTGTAAAATATAAAGAAGAAACTGAATTTTTGGCTTTAGTTTCTAGAATAAAGAAGGATGATATGATTTATGCATTGGTGTAGTTGTTTCAGCCACATTCTTCTACAGCTAAACCATGGATAATCTAAATCTCTGCGCGTATTGTACTTATAGACTACCTTCATTTCATCATAGTGAGCACGATATGACGATTTGTTTTTATAAATGTACAAGTCTTTCCTCACTCATCAGTCAAAAGTCAGCAAGACGGAATCATGGGAAAATTTTAGTAGATCACAAGGTGAAACGGTAGTCATTTTAGTATTTCTTCGTGTCTTTGTATTTTTTTCCTTTTAGACTCATGCATGCGTTCTTATATAACAATAAACAATAAAGAGTATGATGATCTTCTCCCATTTTATTATTATTATGATGACTTAGTTTCCTTTATGTACCTAAATTCAGCTTCATACCTTCCTATTTTCAACGTGGAAGAATCGTTTTACTGACACATATTCAAATGCACGCATAAATTAATATATATAGCATAAAACTAAGAAATGCACTTATGTTGGCATTTCGTTTGAACTATGAACACGGACCAAAACGTCATCTTCTGTAAATGGCAAAAGATTGCAGATCAGTGGTTACTTTATGGTATGATATTCTTTATAAAGCGTCTTTATGTTCTTGTATTCACATTTATAAACTCCTTTTTGCACATCACAATATCATACGACGACCACCATCACCAAAAGTGAGTTTCACATTATAGTAGTATAGCCACAAGGCGTGCGTCACCGTTGTAAAATATAAAAAAATAATAATGGGTGCATGCAAAAAAAGTTTGTCAAACGCTGAAATGGTATATTCAAAAACTGATGGTAATGCAACATATACGTACAGCACCGTGTTATGCCATATGTATTAAAGTATAGGTATTATATCTTTGAAGTTTTGCATGCTCAACAATGCAATTTAATAATGGAAATCATCCTTTCGCTATCAAAACACCTTACCTTTAACTGATGATAATGATGATTGAGATGTGGTGGAGACGGATGAATATTATGCATCAGACTAGATAACATGCAAACGTTTAATATTTATTTTACAATGGAGCCTTATACTGTTGGCTTCAGCAACAATGCTGGTTTCCCAGAATCAAGTGTTACATTTGAGAGTTGGTTGCCGCTGAGGTGACTTGATAAGAGGGATAAAGTCTCGTACTGCTACTACTGGAGTTTACTCATTGTATGAGTATAGTTAAGGGTGTATATAACATGTAAACTTGTTATGTGCATTTTTTGAGGAACTATCGAATTCTGCATGAGAAGTTTATACATGGTGTTTCTCCTATTTGTCTCAAGTCCTGACGCGGTGCCAAGATACACCGGATGGACGGACGAACGGAAGGAAGCCTAGTTTTTGTTGTTAAATTGTGCTAAACTGTTGCTTGTTTGTGAGCGTCGTTCCTTTTGAAGGCAAGCGTGGTTTCCGTCATTAGTGGAAGGCGGAATGAAAAGACGGCTAAAGAAGAGCGTTTGAGAATTTGATCGTTTTAAAGATGTAGCACAGTTTATGTTTTAAACAAGCATAAAGATATCGCATCGCATGGATGAAAACTAATAGGCAACCAAATTTCATGTATGTCTTTGTATCTCTTTTTAAAAACACAGTGAGAAACAAAGTGAAGTTAGAAAAAGGGTAGCTTAAGATATTTAGTGAATGGACTAACAACAAACTCTAATTAATTAGGTGTAGTTCATATTTTTAAGTGCATTAGCCAAAATGGGCATCATACGGTATCCTCGACGTACTCTGGGGCGTGTTCCAAAGTGAACTGCTCCTGTCTTAAAAGCTGTACACTCTTCTTCGTTGCAGTTTTTAAGCTTGTCTTTGTCTTTAATACGACAATTGTATTGTAAAATGCTCGAATTATAATACCTAACAGCGGTTATAACCATTTTTGAAATCTAGTTTTATTTGTTGAATTACAATCTTCAGGATAATGTGATAGTAGGT
>JAHZNG010003471.1:0-11721 GCA_027744375.1 Orchesellides sinensis
TTTTAATGGATTTATAAAAGATCAAACTGGGACTGTGAAACCGATTTGGATTATTTTAGTTCATGGAGGACCAGACGAAAACCCGCGATTTCCTAAAACGTTACATTTTGCGGCTCAACATTTTAAGCAGCACAATTTGGATGCTTTATTTGAAGCAGCTAATGCTCCTCATCAGTCAGCTTATAACCCAGTAGAGAGGCGAATGGCTCCACTCTCCAGAGATCTTTGTGACGTTATCCTTCTTCATGATCATTTTGGCAATCATTTAGACGCAAATGGGTGCACAATCGACACAGACCTGGAGGTTGAAAACTTTACCAAAGCTGGCGAGATTTTAGCGGATATTTGGAGCCAAGGAGTTATTGATAAGTTTGAAGTTGAGGCAGAGTATATTCGACCTAATCAGACCAGAGGAAACGGTACTGGCTCATCGATTGGCACGGACTCAGTTTCTAAGAGAGAAAACTACATAAAGGATGGCGAACCCGAATTTCTAACCGAAGCATGGAAATCAAAGCACGTTCGGCAGTCGCAGCATTTGTTACAAATTCTAAAATGCAATGACAAGAAGTGCTGTTCATCACCCCATCTCAAACAGTTCTTGAATCAGCAATTTCTTCCCGCACCGGTGAAATTTGGTAGCTCTTCGGGAATTGTAACAAGCCCTCCAACAGCAGACGGGTCTTTTGGAAACTTGATAACTCGCTTAGCTTTACACTATCTTGTTCCCCAGAACTTGCCGTTCGATAGCTACTGTCCAAGCATTCTCTCTCGGCTACATGATAGAAGTTGTAACATTTGTCACAATTATTTTGTATTTAAAAATCCTTGACAGCTCACAAGCGCCTTAACAAATTTCAACTTTTGGAGGATCGGGAGCAGTAGCAGGAGGAACTCAGTGATGAAGAATTGGGTGCCGAAAATACAAGCGACATACAAGAAGTATACAAAATTCATGACATACACGCGTGGCTAGAGTCTCCATTTGTTGAAGCGGACGAAGATCCCCATTTTTAGTATCATATCAGTCGTGAGCCCGTACATTACTAGTCTGCACCCGACAGCGTAAAGTAGACCTACTTCTCTTTATGTTGTGTAACACTGAATTATGAAATATCTCTCCTTTCTTCAATGTTTCATTAATCAATTGTTAATATATTATACGAATGTCACGAATGCAAGTCTGTAAAAATATTGTTAGTACCCAGTTTGCTTGGTATAGTTGGTTGAACGACGCTGCTTTTATGTAATGTTAAAAATTATATATAATTGTTGGCTTCATTCTGTATCTTTGTGTAAAAAAGTGTTTTTTTGGCTTGTAATTTGAAGCTTTGGCATTTACTTGCTAATAAATACGAAGATTAATATATATTTTACGTGTACTTTGTTACAAGATTATAAGTATCAAACGTTATCATGAAGGGGTAGGTGGGTGGGTTGGTAAAAATCTAACGAATGATAACAAGGGGGTGGGGGGTTTGAAAATCAGCAGATTTCTGCTAACGTAATATGCGGACAGCCCCTTGATGAGCGTAGTGTACTTGTAAATTATAAAAATGCAAAAATTCAAAATATAGTCACAAAATTGATAGTTTACTTCATATGTTGCATGTTACAAGTGCTTGATTACAATAGTGGATTCGTTGGCCACATAATGTTCTGAGGTTCCACTCTTTATTTGCTTAAAGTTTTTAATCTTAATCTAAATAAATATCGTTTAATTTGTTTCTTTCCAGGCATTTCAAAACTAATGAAAAAAAAACAACTTTCAAACTACTACAGCTTCAGCAGATGGACATCATCTAATTTCCTATACAAGATTCAAACTCTCATTCTGAATATAAAGTTCAAGACTCTCAATCAAACTGAAAGATGCACATGCATGCCAAAGTATATACATACCTGTACCTGGACAAAACTACTAGGTTGTAACCACACAGATCATATTACTGCCCGCTGCCGGTTTCCAATGTCGCTCATATCAAAAGTTGTAAGATTTGTAAAAGAATTCGAGAATGGATGAGAACAGTGAGGTAAATACATACTTTATATTAAGTAGAGAAGAAATACGCAGTTCACGCATTCCAAGTTGAAAATATTATTTAGATACATACATACAACTAGTTCAATTGATTGCAACTCAAGGAACGGAAATTTACTTTAGATATTAGCTTATAGCTTAGGCTTAGGTAAGATAGTTACATTTATACATGTATATAATATGTGCATTACATATTATATGTACTATGTAGATGTACACCACCGATTTCATCATTCACCCTTTTCTATTTTATACGTTATGGATGCTTTCGTCTCACTTTGGACACAATTTTTATGTTTTAACGTTAGTGAGCATCACGTATGGAAGTCATTCCTTCGGTTTCATTTTCAAAGTCGGTGAAAGTAAAAAGTATTATGACCATTGCATTCAACTGAAACAAAAAGAGAGGGTAAGCCAGTAAAAATCGACGTCTACAGAGTACATTTTATGTAGCGTTTTTATGTCGGTTCAGTTAACATTTTTTCTTAGAATTTTTGTTCTTGTTACATTTCATGCTTGTCAAGTCAAGGCTATTATACCTTACTTGGCTGGATTTTTGATTCCAGTATTGCTTTTACTTTTACTTCATTGCACCACACTGCTACAACTTCACCTTGAGAGGCTACATGCATTTATATGCGTTTGAAAACAAAGCTAGATTTTTACTGTTTATTTTGCTATTTGTTGTACCAAAAACATGAGCTGTTTAACTATTTGTCGTTTTTGTAAATTCTTGGAACTTCTACCGCACCGGTAATTCTGCTGCTTTCTACCATTTTGCTTTGTAAGCATATAAGAATGAAATTTTGTCAACCTGTTTGTACAGAAAATTTTACAAAGTATTTATAATTTACTTTGTGACATATAATACATGATGCACGATAGATAAAAATGCGGAGTATATCAATATTCCGTTAATTGGTAACATGTGTAACATACAATGCTAAAGCTAACCTGTCTTCAGTTTGAATTCATCTCTGCAAATATGTATAAATGTCTATGAATAAGTATTGTTGGCTGTCATGTTACACTCTAGTCGGCGATACCAAATGATATAGTTCTGTAATGGTAAAGTACTGAGACTGAGATATATGCATATCTGTATCAATCAAATAATAATATGTTTATGAATGTTGGTCAAAACTAGTTTTACAGCATATAGCAGACAGCACAATCAAGTTGTAGTCAAAGTCAATTACCTAGGGTCTTCCCAACGCACTTTCTTGGTAAAGCCAATATAATCGTAAAACCCCATACAATCCCATGCATATACATAAATAGGGAAATCCCTCTATGGTTTTGTCTCCGGGAATTTACCTAAGGCTTAGCAAAAAACCTGAAACCCCGCTTGTTATCAACTAGCTTCAAGGATTACCCTTGGCCTACAAATTCAATCAATCAAATCACTTTTGCAATGTTTTACACTGACTAGCTCTACTTCATATTTGGCCTTACGTATTCTATTCTACTGAAAAACTTGTAATGGTAGCTTTATAATGAATCAAATGAGCGTTTTAGAAAAGAATTCCGATTGTTTAGTGAGTAAAGTAATAAATATGATTTAAAACACTCATAATAAACTTTAAATGAATGAGTTTTTTGAATGGAAGTAAGCTAGCAAGAACTAAGAAAAGACGGAAGAGGAAGCGAGAGAAATGGGGTTTTAAAGAAACGGGATAAAATTTACAAATGCAGGATAGAAAGCTTCCTCGAAAGAAGAGAGAGAGAGAAAAAACTTTTAATTTACTTACTACTTCTTGGAAACGAAGTCAACTTTTTGGAAACCGACAGGAGAATGAGAAAGAGAGATGGAATACACGAGTCTAATGATTTTAATGTATTTTGAAACTGAGCTTGTGAAATCTCTGTCGCTGCTTTTGTTTAATCTGCAAGTTATATGATACAAGGAAGGTGCTTTTCATCTTTACTTTTAAAAGTTTAGGTTTTCTGCTGACTGTTTTTTGATAGATGAAATACTTTTGTAGAAAAGCAAGAGGGAAGCTATACAATTTAGTAATAGTAACTCCCCAAGAAAAAGGGGATTGGATGAAAACTAAAAGTAAAGTTAAGCCAGGGATCAGTGGTTTTTAAAGAGAAGTGTATATATATTTATTGTACATTATTGTTAATGTTGCTGAGTTTTCCAAATCTTAAAGTCTCTTTTCCAAGGCGTTACTTCAACTTACAACAGAGCTTCCATTTCCTGAATGAGGACGAAGAAAATTATGGAAGTAAGTAGTAAATGCCAGTAATTGTGAGAGCATGGTTTTTGTTTTAAAACTGGCTTGATTCTTTTATCTCTGGAGCTTACAGCGTTCATAACTTGTGTCCTTAGGCATTCCAGCTTTGAAAAGTTGGTTGATGACAATTACGCATAGCGAAGACCTACTCCCTTATCGCATTTATTATTATGGCCTTCGTAATAAGCCTCATAAGAAACTTTTAGGCGTGTTCGTTATTATTTGTACTGTTCAAAACAAACTTTTCAAAACTCGAATATTTGCAAGGGTCAAAGCGAGACATTCCATTCATTTTCGGTATTTATTCGGTTAGTACTCCAATTCAAAAGAAAAAGAGTATCATATTTTAAAATGCAAATAATAGTAAGAGTAGTTGGCGTTTGTATGACTTGATTGTTTTTCATGAAGATGCTTTCAAGAAATACATACAGATGGGAATATTACATACCTTATTGTACACATTTCTATGTTATGTACATTTGTAAAATTTGATTAGTGTATGTAACATGTAAAATGATAAATGTTGGAATATTTGTGGACCTGAAATTCGTCTTTTGTTCAGAGATACTTAACAGGTTAAGAATTTTCACACACAGTTACATATTATTGATACGAAAAAATAATAGAGGTATATGAACAAATTAGTAAAAGGTACATTAACCAAAAGACCAACCAACCAAGGCAGAAAAGTGGAATTGGACACTCAAGTCTATAATTAAATTCTATACGTTACAATTAAGCCTTCTTATCTTTATAAGTTATGCATATGACGCACATACAGACAAATATAGATATGGATTTAAAATAGACAGCTTTGCTTTAAATTACTATCTTAAAGTATCTCGAATTGCGTTTAAAAAGCAGAAAAAGTGTTCAGGTTTAGATCATGAAACGATGAAGTTACTGTTGACCTTAGACTATAGAATATCATATCATTGCTGTTGACTGTTGGTCTTCTAGTTTGTACGAAGTCACAAATTAAACCCCCAAAAACTAAACAAATTGAAAGCATGTTGGAAGAAGATGATATATGTGCATTTATACAGATAAATTATTCCTAAAAAATACCGTATTTATTGCAGTTCTACCCTACGTACGATAGACCGTAACCCGTAATTCTTGGCTTGATAAATTTTTATGCTAGTTTAACATAATTTTATAACTTTTATAAGATTTATAAGATCATTGTTTAATCATGCACATACATAGTTGCGTAATGCAGGTCGATGTATTAAACACAATATCGTTAATAAGTAATGTGTATTAATGGTCAGTGTTTGATTTGAATAAATACGGTATAGGTACCTATGTACATAGTGTTATCCAAGTTGAAGCACAGAACATGGTAAATGGTAAACACATATAGACGTCATGATAAATGGTGTAGGTTTCTCTTTAAAAGTATACAAAATAGTTTTTAGTGTGAAATAATGACTATACATATACGATGCAAACAAACTGTTTTTATCGGTACTTAGCGTGAAATAGTGAAAAACAAAAATTGGCAATACATGCAACTAGATTACCTACAATTACAAAAATATTTAATCTGTCACCTGTAAAGTTTCCCTTGCTCATGCATGGAATACAAATGATGTGATTTCCATCAAATTTTAATAAAAAAATCAAATTTTTTGTAGTATTTGCTACTACTACTGCTGCCAACGTTTGAAACATAATCATTCAATCTTTTTATGCCAACAAAATGGATTTTGTTTTGTAAAAAATACGATGAGAGTATAGACGAAGATACTACATTGTGCATAGGATATAGTTTTATATTAGATTCCTTTAAACAGCAGGTGAATTGGTAGAAATTATTGGTCACAGTCCAGCAAAAGCTAAAATGCTTTGTTTTGAAGAAGCCATGTCTGCACCATATACGCAACAAGGTCAACAAGTTGTGCATACATGGTTTATGTATGTGTAGTAGCATCACTACCACTGAATCGTGCGTTGTATTATTACTAGAATTTTGTAGTCACTGGTTAGGCATACGGCTAGCGTAAGGTAGAAATTGTATTTGCGATTGGTGTGCACGGGTCCTTTTAGATAATGATCAAGTTTCAGGTGTCATCTTAAATCTACATTACATTATCATGTTGCTTGTGAGTCTTCATCTCACGATAATGTTCTAAAAAATACATGGGTTAGGTCAGGAAAGCATAAACATGCAAATGGGAATGATGTGAATATAAGGTTGTCCAGTCGGGAAGTTGTAGGAATGAGTAACATATGAATCGTTTAAACATAAAAAAGTAATTAACAGAAACATAACCTATGATTTCATGAGACATCTCAAATTACCATACAGTTTCCTACTACAATGAAAAAATAGTACAAATGAGGTCCAGCAAATGCCAAACCCACTGCGCGTTTGGAATTAATAAACGGTGCGTGGGAAATTGGTTCATGTGCAATTTTTTATAACTTAGTTTTTACATGTCTTATTTTTATTACTTATTATATTGCACTAAAAACAC
Source organism: Orchesellides sinensis (assembly GCA_027744375.1). NCBI lineage: Eukaryota > Metazoa > Arthropoda > Collembola > Entomobryomorpha > Orchesellidae > Orchesellides > Orchesellides sinensis. The sequence continues at coordinate 6,765 of JAHZNG010003471.1, forward strand.
GGCTCCAAATTGGATTCATCTTTTTATGCAAAAGCTAAATTGCTTGTTGGCGAGAGATGCTACTAAACAGAGTCGTCAATCCATGACCAGTGCCAAGTCTAGTACAATAGGCGTGTGAGTGAGTTGTATTCGGGATTTTGTGACTATGGCTTAAAGACATGGTCAGTATGTAGGCTTATACCTTTGTTTACCACATATAATGGCTGAGCTGGGAAGACCAGATCAGATTTGAGAGTGAGTGGACCAAAATAAAATTTCTGTGAAAAGATGAGCCAGAAGAACCTACCGAAGACATAACCTCAATATGTATGGGATATTCCAAGTTTGTTTATTTGTTTCATTCACATAGTGGTCTGAAAAACTCGTATTTTGCATTCGCGTCAAGATCACGACGAAAGTGCAGGATGGTGTCTTTGCAAAAGAGATGATGAAGAAATATACTGGTATTTCGATGTGCTAAATAGATCTGTGGGAAAACCGTGAGAATTTGAGGAAATAGATACCTAGAAGATAAGCCAATTTGCTTCATTTGTATTTTGATGTCCACCGGTATCACTGGAAATCTTTACGATTTTGTCTGAGCTCTGCGAAAAAAGTGGGAAACCTGCAATTTTGTATTTCTGGATCGGATATGAGTATTACTTAAAAACAAGTTTTTAATTGTTGCTCTGTTAAGTAAGTTCATGAAGATGTTTAATTTGATATAGAGTAAGAACGTGGCTGGTGGGAGCAATTAAGCTATACACGTGTGCAGTTCGAGTTTTCCGTGTTAGAAGAGAATAAGGAAATTGTTCTGATAAACTTGCCGTTTTCAGAATTTTGTACAAGTTGCAATTATTTTCGTGAGAAAGATATTGTTATGTAAGAGTGAGATTTGATCATTTAGACAATAATCATTGCTACTGTAATTGTTTTCGAAAGCTGTCGATTGATGAGTGCGGTGGAGGAAAGCAAGTTCAGTTTTACAAGAGTGTTCTTATGGGGTGAATGTAATTCTACATTGTCCTTCATTGAAGTGACACATTTACCCACTTAAGCTCAAGTTAACTCGTTATAAAGTTTAAACCAGGATAAGGTATACCATGGCGGCTGTACAAGTTCGTGATGCAGTAAAATCCTATGTGAAAGGAACGTCTGTCCTTAATCACATGGATATGACCGTTCCAAAAGGAACAATGTAAGTTATAAGTGTTCATTTTAGCAACATAGTGTGTTACAAGTTTATGTACATACTTTGGTACATTCATAGTAAATTAACGTGGCTTAATTAACTAATAAAAATAGCTAAGAGTGATGTTCTTAAACGAGAAGAGTTTTTGACGGGATTTTTGCAATTACCTGATAGCTCAAAAAGGATATCTAGTCTGAGGTGTGTACTTTAACTTCAGTATTCAATTACATTCTAAGATTTTCTTGGCAGTTTCTCGAAATATTTTATTACCTAAACAGTGGTGGCCAACAACGACGGACCTCACTTGCCACTGCATTTGTTCATGATCCCGAACTATTGATATTAGATGAACCGGTAATTTGGAAATTTTTATTTAAAAGTTATCAATCGTAATTACCTATGCACATTTTCAATTAGTATTATACATGTTATCTCCATTACAGACTGTGGGTGTTGATCCGATACTACGGAAAAGGTAAGCTTATTGAAATGAGGAAAAAACAATAAAAAATAAGATGTTAGTTTGTGAGTAATTTACCTAGTTTAATTGTTTCATTTGCAGTATTTGGGATCATCTTTGCAAAATGACAGATAAGGGACGCACCACTGTGATAGTTACAACCCATTATATTGAAGAAGCACGCCGATCTCACACGGTATGTAATGATTGAAAAGTAATAAATTGTGAGAGTTTTCTTGGTTTTATGGGTGCTCATTAAAGTATTTTGTATGTAAAAATAAAAGTTTTTTTTCATCATGTAGATTGGGCTGATGAGAAATGGTCGTCTTTTGGCTGAGAATTCGCCAGCTAACCTATTAAAAATGTTCAACGCTCCCTTGCTGGAGGATATTGTACTGGAGCTTTGTCGCAAAGATCACGAACGTATTAAACAAAATTGTGTGATTGATGAAGAAGCCAAAGCTCAAACTATTAGTATTAATGAGTCACTAAACTCAGAAAATCTCTACCCAAGGCCAGTGTCACGAATTTTTACTGGACAGAGGACCATTTTACCGTTTGCAAATTCAAAATCCTATAAAACCACCGACTCCGTTGCTGATTCTCAGAACCATAATTGCGTTGTTATTGGCTTTGGAAATTCAAACGAGCAAGTATGTAAGGAAGTGAGGCTGGAGTCAGGGCAAACGACACCCACTTCAATGCGTCGCTCAGAAGGATTTAAAAATATCTCACGGAGACATAGAATTCATTCGTTAATCCGTCGAAACGCCATATATTTTATGAGAAACCTTTGGTAAGTTATTTGAACGTCTGTATTTTCATTGATAAGGGGTTCAATTCTATATTAATTATCATAATATTTTTCAATTGTTTCTCCAGGTTTCTTATCATGCTCCTAGTATTCCCCGCTTTACAAACCACTATAGTATCAACTACGATTGGAGGAGATCCCAAGAATATGAGTATAGCTGTAATTAATGAAGAGTTACCAGACTGGAAAGAGGCTTGCAACTCAGAAAATCTTACTTGCTACTCAGGAAAGTACAGTTGCAAGATTTCTTAAAAGGCTGCAAACGGATAATTTAAAACTTGTAAGTTTAAATTCTAGCTTTTGGTAACACTGGCTGATCCTGACGAAACCAGTAATGTAATGTCTTTCCTGTGTTTTGTAATTTTGTAATGTATTTACTATTAAAAATCTTAGGAATCATTCTGGTCTAAAGAAGAGGCTTTAATTGCAACTAATCAAGGAGAATTGTATGGAATGATAACAATTCCTGAAAACTATACCCAGCATGTAATCGACAGAAACCTGGCAGGAAACTTTGCTCTAAATGACTCGCTGGATGGAACTGCTATCAGGATAAACTTGGATTACTCTAGTAAGCTAAAGTTTTGTTCAATACATATTATATCGTTAGATATTTAATTAACCTACTAAAAACATTTGTGTAAAATAAATTTTTCAGATTATATAGCAAGTTTGCTCATTACTCGCCAGCTATACAGATCGTTGGAGACTTACGGTATGGAACTTGGAGGGGACTGTAAAAAGAATCCGAAAGAATTTCAGATTCCTCTTGGGGTAAGGCTGAAATTCGGTATATTTTGGAGGCTTCACATTTGGTTTCAGTGATTTTATATCATATTTTTTATTCAATTTACAGTATAGACCGCCTGTTTATGGAAATCTTGAAAATAGCTACACAGAATATGTTGTTCCGGGAGCTTTAATGATGTAAGTATATTTATAGTTATAACGAAATTTCACAGGACTTTAAATAATGAACATAATTCACATGCATTTGGATATGTTACTTTCCTAGGATATTATTCTTGATTCCAATGTGTACATGTGGATTGGGATTCGTTTCTGGTAATACTCAATAGCTAATTATAGATTAACAATTACAGCTCGGTAATTGAGTACATATAACGTAAAATCCTATAGCACTAATTATAAAATTGTTTTTGGGTATGATAGACAAAACACAAGGCACAATGGATAGATCCCGTGTAGCAGGTAACCCAACATAGTTTTTGTTAAGTCTGCTAATATATAAATGCTTAAATGGACGAAAATCTGTAAAGTTGTCCTTATTTTGTTTCCACAATTCAGGAGTAACTACATTGGAAATGATGGTTGCATTCTTCGTGACGGACGGACTAATGATAATTTTCCAGACTTTAATTAGTACAGCCATAATTGTTTTTGGGTTTGACTTCCATATTGAAGGCTCTTATGTTTTATATTTTGCCCTTTGCCTTCTAATAGGATTATGCGGCCAGTCTTGGGGTATATATATAAAATCAAATGTTTATAAATTTAATCAATCCCGGCGTTACTCAAGTTTGGATTTCTTTTATATAAATCTATAGGCTTTGTTCTCGGAATCATTTGTCCTGACGAGGCTTCCCTTCTACTCACAGGGTTTACTCTTCATTTTCCTATGCTAGTTGGTGGAGGTAGGATAGTTTAGAAATTTTAAAATTCTTTCACTGTTTAATTGCACAGTCTTAATAGCTTTATTTTGCTATTGTAGGAATACTTTGGCCACTTGAAGCGATTCCTAAGTATATAAGATACATCAGTCATTGCTCACCAGTCACCGCAGCATTATTGTCCATCCGATCTGTCGTTGCTCGTGGTGTTGGTCTAACAAATCCATCAGTGTGGCCTGGTTTTGTTATCCTATGTGTTTGGATAGTATTAGCATGGAGCGTAGCCGTTATAAAATACAAAACAATGAAAAAATGATATATTTTTGCACTAATTTGTTGCTATTAAAATTTATTAAATCTTAATACGTGGATGATTGAATGAATTATAATATAACCAAGATTTTTTTAAACATGTGGAAGCAAGGCAATTTACACATACGTAACAGTTATAAGAAACTCCCTTCAGTGAACTTTTCAACAGCATCCAAAACCCGCTCTGGTTGATCACCGAGACATCCATGCCCAGCGTTTCTAATATAAACTACTGAGGCATTTTGTGATGAGGTAACATATCCAGCAATCTTATCTTTTACTTTCCAAATGCTTCGTGTTCCTGACGCCAAATCATTAGCCCCTTCCCAAGTTAAGGATTGTATCAGCTTATTAACGCCAATATGTCCAGTTAAGATGTCCATATTCCCAACGTATATTAACATTTTATACCCTTCTTTCAGCAAAATATCCAACTGTGGTTTTGCCGATTTCATAAAATTTGGCTGCATGCGACCCGACTGTTCTAAATTGTACAGGTTGAAATTTCGTGTTCCAACGTGAAGTCCCTTACGTGTAGAATTCTGCTCGAGGAATGCGGTGACATCCGT
>JAHZNG010003473.1:0-11127 GCA_027744375.1 Orchesellides sinensis
TAAAATCTCTAAACGGAGAAGTACATTTAACATCATAGACGGAGACGATAAGTCTATTAAAACTGTTGCTGGTGCCACTACTGTTGTTGGCTGTGTACTTAGAGCTACTTCCAAGAATAGTACGATTTTTTAAAAGCGTTTTGCCAAATAGATAGAAATATTAAAAATGCATTGCTGGCATGCTAGCAAAATAATTTTTTCCAGATAACGCTCAATTTAAATCTAGAGTTCATTTGCGAGTTAACCTTCTGAAATTTCTTGGATGCTGTTGAATCGTCATGTGACAGTGAGATAATTTGTACATGCGGTTTTTAGAGATCTTTGCACTCTCCACATTTTGCCATTTGCCGTTGGACTCGTAACGTGAACGTGACTGTTATCTGCTTTAATTGCACATATGTCTTGTATCATAGTTTCGATTTCACAATTTAACATAAATCAATCTCCAACAGTAGTTGGCAGTTGTTAAGTTTTAGGACTTGCCTGGGTGATAATGTAAACGCTAGCAGGGTTCTTGGAAAGCTGAACTTTGGACTGACATTTTGTGATAAACGATAAAAAAAATCTGTTCTGAGAAGTAAATTTGAGTTGTGTAAGGAAGTTGTGTGTGAAAGGAAAGGGGTATTAAAACGAAAGAGAAATTACAAATGACATTTTGTCAAAATGATGTCACCTAGCCGTACCAACGCTCAGATTTATAAGACTGTAATGATTGTATGTTTGGCTATTTACTCACTGCTATTTGTTTACTATATTTGCCTCTCCATGAGGAAATTCCAGATTGATCACAAGCCAAGCATGAAGATTAAGAGTGAAACTTAATCTGTAATATTTCCAGGAGCAAGTGGGAAATATACCATGCCTAATACCATAGAATTTCTTATATGCCGTTACGTGACCATTTCAGTTTTAGCTAACGGTATATTATTCTTTGGATAAAAACAATGTCCCTAAATAAAATTGGTACATATATAAACATTTTAACATGCGAAAGATTTTATACGTTGATTGTCATCCTTGGCAATACATTGGAGACTCAGTTAAGAAGAGAAAGGAGTGTCAGTAACAAAAACAAAAAAGCATCTTAAATTAAATAGAGGCTAGACAACTGTGCTACATTACTCCAGTGATTGCTTTTTCTAACATGAACTATTACTATTCAAGCAGACAGCTTTTCTGTTTTCGTTTTCATTGATGTACCAAGCTAACGGAAAACAATTATTATAAGTAAATTATAATACATACGTCACTATAAGCAGGTATGAAGAATATGTCTGGATTTGATTTAATTTTGATAATATTATTGACAACTGATGACTGACAACCAAACATTCAAGGACAAATTTTACTATTCAATATGAACATATTATACATACATTAATTGGGAATCAGGTTCAGGTATAAACGATAGTAAAGGTATTTAGTACGCATTGGCATTCGCCTAATATGGTAATTTAGCATTTAGACTTATTGCTATTAAGCTTTTAATGCTGCGGTTGCCTGCGACCGCTTTTAAATTCAAAGTCATCAAATGGACGAGCAAATGGCTGGGATTTGTTTAATTTGCATTTTATTGAACAATTTAATTTACATGATGGAACAGACATATGTTCTAGTATTTGTAAACACACTGTAAGCAGATAGCAGATTAATGTCGGTTGGAAAACTGCTAATGTTGCTTCCATAAAGTCATAACAAAGTAATAAAAACACATCAACAAAACATGTTGTGATGTTGAAGAAATTTAAAAAATAATAGTTATTAACAAGCTCAATAGCTAAGTGGTTAACCAAGCATTTGTTAAAAAGAATCTTAGCTTTATGTGTACATAATGAAATTTCAATGAAAATGTGGTATGGGCTTCAATGAATTATGCTACTCTAATTGGTAGTTAAAATACCTTAATGCATTAAATTATTAAACTTGACCTTCAACTTATTTATTGTCTACTGTCTACCTATCGGAAAGACAAATGAAGGTTAAGGACCTACATATAAATAGTGGGCATGTCTTCCGCAGGCATTGCACAAAGCACTCATCCAATTGTCTAAAATTTTGCATACACATTATATTGTATCCATTACATAAAAACCATTAGTACTTATAAGTAGTTACTTATTACCAGTGGTAAAGTGATAAAGTAACAGAATACATTAGAATACTTTGAATTTGAATAGGTACCAAAATAACAGCCATTTAATATGTAATTAAATCTTTTTTTTACATTAAACAGACAGCCGAGATGACACAATCACAGTTACAGAAATTGAGAGACGTAGCTTTCCGCGTTCGATGCACTACCAATCCAGGGGAGACAGTTTGTGTCGTGGGAAACTGCCTCCAGCTTGGGAACTGGAAGAGTGAAGGTGCTTTCTCCTTGCAAAGAAAGGCAGAGTAAGTTAACCTGTTTTTGTTCAATCAACATGTAGTTTATGTGAATATTTTTATGTGCATAAAACCGACTTTAACTAGTTAAAGTGCATTTAATTCTAAGCTGACCTATAAAGACAGAAAGAATCATCAAGTAGTCATGAATGCATGGAATTTGTTTGTATACGATTTAAATGAGGCTTAAGTAAGCATGTATTAGTAGGGACTCTATAAGTGAGTTTATTCTTTTAACTCTTTACTATGCTTGCTAAGCTACAATAACAGTTTAAAATGCATAAGTAACTCCACTGCTGGTACCGGTATACAAAGGGATTTATTTTAAAGTTAGTTGAACAGGTTATCTATTTTTAGACAGAACATTTAATCAGTAAGATTTTAAAAGCATTTTAGAGTTTGATAAATTTTGAAAGTTATCTGTTTTGCATGCAAAAAGCTATGTTGGTTTGGTATAAAAGTACATTTGTGTGAAATATACGTATGTGTGCACTCTGTGATGCTGATAATTGTAAAAGAAAGGGGGCAAAGACCATGCAGTTCTGGTGCAATCATTATCTATTTTTGTACGCAGCAGTTCCTTATTTGCAGGAATACGAATAACATATATATGCATGTATATTTATCATTTATAGCATTCCATATCTTATCAACAAAACATCATCCTTATGATACATACATATGCCACATTCAATGACCTTTCAAAGATATCAGTATTGAAACTGTACCATTATGAATATATGAAAACCATCGGACAATTATAATTTATATTTATGATGATGAAATAACTTTGCTCTTATGTAAATTACGAAAAGTGCATGAATCAGCAGTTAACCAGAAACCCCTGTCCTTTTATGCTTTCTTCAGATATGAAAGTGCTGACAATCCAGAAGTCTGGTATGGCCAAGTGGCTTTACCAGTGGGGAGGGACATCAAGTTCCGGTACTTTGTCTGTATGATAATGGATGCTCCACACGGTATGGAAGCGAGCCGTGTCCATGTTGTCCGTAGATGGGAGACGAACATCCAACCCCGGATGATCCAACAGCTGAAATATAATGGTGGTTACCTTGTTACTACTACTTCACTACTTACTACTACTACAACTACGAAAAACCAGTCACATACAACAAAAAAATTGTGTTGATCTTCAAAAAATATATGGGTCGTATGAGTAGACGAATGACATTCGCTGATCTATAGAATCCTGCCTGGACGATGGTGCCATTCACACCTTTGGCGTGTATGATGGGGACCGTGAGGTTATCGAGCATGGATGGCTGACCGCTGAGACGTGTATCCAGTTTAAGATCTCCAATAATCCTATCCAGTTCTGGAGAAAGCGATATAAGAACACCCCGGTAAGGTGGAGAAAACTTTTTGGTGGATTTTCTCACACTTTCTTTTCTTTCTCCTTAATTCAGGGAGTCATACAACCATACTTGTTTTAAATGCATAATGTTTGATGTAAATGTGAGTATTTATGTTATGATGTGTATGTATCTGCGTGATGTCGATGCGATGCCTTTTCCAACCTGTCATGTTCCTAACCAATGATGACGATATGGTCCACCATGTATTATCTCGCCTTCCAACCATGCAGATTCGCGTGAGGATGGTCTCCGTAAATCTTGCCCGTCAAAATTCCATTTCGGAATTTCACGATGGAATGGACTATCAGGTAATGAATGAATGGTAGTTCTGACATTAAATTGAGCAAGCAGTGGAGGTCTTCTGTCTTATACAAAATAGTAATACATAAAAATGTTGATCTCACTGCTGCATCATATAATTCAGGCTATCATCTATATATCTTGATCATGTACTCAAGTAATGAAGTTTTGCCTTCTTCAGGTCCAGTGACCGTAAAAAATTATGAAGGTAATAACAATGTATTTCTTGTATGATTGATTTCAAACAAAAGGATTCGTCATCCGCTTGTGAAGAGAATATTCCTGGTTGGCCTATTATGGAAATTGCTGTGCTTAACGAGGACGAATGTCAACTAACTCTGCAGCAGCAATTTGGTCGAGTTTATAAAAATGGAGAGATAATGATTTTCCAAGCACAAGTTCTCCAGCCGCACACAGTGGTATGAGCTTATATAAATAGTTTGATTTTTATGTACGATTATAAATAAATACTTAGTTTTATGATGCTGATAAAATAAATCGATCTTAAATTGTGCGTGACTAGTAGAGATGGGTTCGGCTATCATATCGTCTTTTTAACAAAACAATGTTTAAATATGGTGATGTAGTAACATTTAAAGAGGGCCTTGAGCCGGAACTAAGATTTTCTTTCATTTTTATCATTCATTGATTTCTTTGCAATCGAAGCAATGATAAAACTCCAAAATACGTTTATGGACTGTGACACTTCGACCTAATGGTGACCTGAGTATTTGCAACGGGTCATGTTAGGTCATGTCATGAAATATACGAGTGGTCTTTTGATAAGACATACGAGATAAGGCGTCAAGCTTTCTATGATAAGTTGTTTTTTGTTATTAAACACGTGTTACTTTGTTGTATTCAACAGGCCTACATGATAGACTTGTATGCAGATAATAATGAAGACATACCTCAGCACATTGGATTTTGTCATATTCTGCCAAGCAATTTGAAGGATTCGGTTGGATCTGTGACTGCGCCAATTACTAGTGTTCGTCAAGAACCAATTGGACAGATTAACAGTGAGTTCAAGATTTATAACACTCTTGTCTTTTTGTATGCATTATATTTTTGTCTATTATGATTATGACCAAACCCATTTTGTCAATTTAAATGGTCGATTTGTTTGAATTTCTATTTAAACGATTTGATTAAGGAAAGGTCTGTCACGTAGACATAACTAAGAATGAATGGGAATTGCAAAATAATTGAGAATGATCATTGGTACAAGAGTAATTAACTCTCTCCTTACTCTACTTACAGTTGAGTACGTTGTAGTGAAGCCGTTGAGAAATGCTTCTTGTGACATGAAAGTCAGCTACAGCAGATACTGGAAGAATCAATGGACAGGACTTGATATTGGTCACAGGGGTTCAGGAAACTCGGGAAAAAGCTTACAATCGTACGTGAAAGATAAATGCTCATTTGATGGATAATGACTACAAGATATGCCATTTACTCTATAGGTATCGGCCAGACTCCGTAGTTATTCTAAATCACACTATATTATTATCCAGGTGTGCAAAAACAAATTTCCAATTTACTCTCTTAAAATTCCTGGAATAAGGCAGGAATGGGTGTATCACGTTCAAGCATATATGAAAATATATGTTTGGGTCATGGTATTAGTAATCTTGGGATTCGTAGTAGGTCGCTAACTTCTATTGCCATCAAATTTTTACTATTACTACTATATATCCTAAATCTTACTTCCGTTGTATGTATGGCACCTTCTGCAAGTATTATCTCCGTTTTAATACGAATCTGATATTAAGCTTATTTACGCTCGAATAACTTTCCAATTAATTTTATACATTTAAAAAAACTTGGAAAATACTGGAACGTTTACCAGTTTTGTATGCTGACACGACCCGAGTAAAAATAACTGTAATTTACTGTATTATCGCAAAGAAGAATTGAATGACATTGAATTATCTTGGAATTAATTGAATTATTGTATGTATGTATAAATATTGGTGACTAATTTGCCATAGGCATGTAAAATGTATTATGAATGAATGGTCGCTCTTACTCTTCTATTTTTCTTTCTCTCTCTTTGTTCTTGGTATCCTGTTTTAGGTGCATTTGATAGATTGGACAGACTTTGAGCAATACTTGCGGTCATGTCCTATTAAGAATTGCTCTGGGCAGGTGTGTTATTCACAGATCATCTATCTTGAATAATATGCTTTCTTCTGATGTGTTAAGTATTGCAAACATTGATAATTATGATTCAATATTTGTCTTTGGGTCTAGAAAACTTTCAATTTGCGTGATAATTTATCGGATTAACATTTGATACTATGCTGGTTTTGTTTGCTCTGTATTATCTGAATTATCGAATTTATCGAATCATTTAAAATTGTTAACATGCACACCCAACCTCCTCCAAAAGACATTAGCACGCTTTTGTTGTATCAAAATATCCACATGCAAAGAAACATACAAAATCTAAATTGATTCAATATAAGCATGCATCACAAAAACCATCTAACGCATGGTATGATATTTGATTATCCTGGAGCTTGGATGGAAAAACTACTGATTAGCTAATTACCCTGCCGGAGCAATCACTCCTGTTAAATTCCACTTATCCTTCACAGCACCTAACCATTAGTCATGCCATATGCCATGACCATACATTTCTGTTAATTCATTGTGAAAAATTACTAAACCGTGAGTAGTTTTCTCCATTGTCAGTATATAATGTAACAAAACTTGACTAACTTTATCGTAATACAAATATAGTGTGTTTTAAAGCCGTTGGAACACCGCATTTGATCATGGCAGAATGGCTATTTCAATTTATGCATTACCAAGCTCAAGACTCAAGACAATAGATATATGAACTGAAATATTGAATTTGTTTGTGAAATTTGATGGTTAATTGTGGCTAATTATATCCTGTTTTGCTGTTCTCAAGTCAGCTCGTGTCCTGTTAGTTTGATGTCATGTTGAATATGCAATTACTCTAACTATAAACATAATTAAAATTCAAACAGGTATTTCATTTGGAAGATGAGCCTAAAGACGAAGACTGTGGTAATGGGGATGACCATGACCCATTCCCAACACTGGAAATGGCCTTACGAACAATGCCAGGACATGTAGGATTTAATGTAGAGATCAAGTGGACAATGCAATTGAAGGTTAGTGCTTGATTTCAATTACCAAAGGTTTCGAGATGCTAGGTAATACATGCTTAGGTATGTTTCTTACTAACAATTCCTTATGCTTAATTCTATTAATACAGGACGGCTCATGGGAATTGGACAATCCTTTTGAGTTGAACATGTACCTAGATATTGTATTGGAGACTGTGCTTAAGTTTGCTGGACAACGAAGAGTGGTTTTCTCCTGCTTTCATCCTGATATTTGTACCATGTAAGATGACACGATAATGCCAACTTTAATTAAAACTCTGTGGTTGTCAGAAATGATTGCCAGGAGTAGACAGGATACTAAAATTAATTTGATCCTATATAATTTTAGGCTAAGACTAAAACAGAACAAGTATCCAGTCCTTTTCCTGACTCAGGGAATTACGTCAAAGTATCCCGAGTACAACGACCCTCGAACTCAAAATATTCCGATTGCCATTAACTATGCACGATTTGCTGGAATTCTGGTAATTAGATTTATTACATAAATATTTCAAAGCTGCCACATATTTGATATGTGTGATTCGATTTGAAACATTGTTTGACATTGTTTTTGCAGGGCCTAAGTGTGCACACCGAAGATATTCTTCGAGATCCAACACAAGTAAAAGAAATCACCAGTCACGGCTTGGTGGCCTTCTGCTGGGGCGACGATAATAATGACACTGCCACTATTAAGTACCTCAAGGAATTGGGTATGAACGGTATAATTTTCGATCGGATCGAGGACCACATTGAAGCTAAGACGAGTGTCTTCTTCACCGAGCACCAAGAGGAACTTCTGCAGGTTAATTTGCAATGCAATGAAATGAAAAATGAAAGCCCTTTGGCACCTGTGCAAGCCGCAGCTCTCTGCTTTACTGCTCAAGTGGATTGCTAAAACTAACCACAAAAACATTCATTCTCTTCATATAGCTGGCTGCAACAAGTCCCGAGGCGGAGTTTGAGGATACGTCCATCCCATTTTCGATTCCTCCACCGGAAAACAACGCCATGATTTTAGGGGAAGGTCAAGTAGATGAAGTGATTGCGTACAATGAAAATGGACTTAATAGTACACCGGGGAAAAGTGCTGATATTGAGTCCGCGTCTCTCTTTCCAAATATTGCAAACACACTCAACCTTGCCGTAAAAGAGTGTGGAGTTTGATTAAAATCTTGTGGTATAGGGCCACCGAAGTGGATACATCAATAATTAATACTATACGAATGGACTTTCAAACTCTTGTCTTTTCCTCGGCGACCTGTTCAATGAAAACATCGTCGATTGTACTTTTGTGTAAGTTTTTTTCGCGACAACTGAATGCATTTCCCAAAAATGTTATAACTAAAGTAATGTTCTAAAGCACAGAATATAGTTACAGGAATTCTTGCATGGTATATGCTATAATATGAATAGTTTTTATATTGATACCCTGTTGAGAAGTCTCTATGATAAGGTTTATATCTGTACATGTGTGCTTCTATCTGGAAAAATTTTAGACCTTAGTAAGTAGAATTTGCTCAAAAACCAGAACTAAATTTTAAGTTTGTAATATTATGCTGTCATTCTTGTAGGATTTAGTTGTTGAATGATAAGATAATATTTATGTATGAATGCATGACATTTAATTGTTCGTGCAATACTCTGTAGTCCATTATTGTTGGACTTCTTTCGTTAACTGGAAGAAGCGTGTCATATATATAAACGACAGCAGCAGTACAAGCCATTGGAAAATTTAAGAATGAGCAACCAATTTCCAATCATTTGATGCTTTTTGTAGAAATGTTTTAATTTTTAACGACAGACAAAAGGACTACTACACCATGCAAAACTCACCGAACAATAAAAAAGAAACAATTAAAAAGTATAGCTGATTTAGTCTGACTGATTCTGTACAGATGCTGCCTGCAAATTTTCAAAAACCTCTTTATTACCGTAGCGTGCACTTTACAAGTGAGCTGTTATAAAGCCAACATGGCACAATGAATAATTGTTAACTAAAGAGGTATTATAATAGATAACAAATAACAATCAACGATGTTTTTACACAGAGTTGAAAAGAAAGTAATTAGTAATACAAAAAAAACTACTGCCATGAAAGCTGTTGAATACTTACTGCGATATAAAAAACTTAAATGTAGTTATAAGTTTTTCTGGCTACATTAAATGCAATGTGGTTAGAAAAATTCATATACTGATATGCTTTCTTGTATTCCGACATGCTTATCTTGTATTCGTCCTCGCTCTTGTATTGTACTGAATACGTCGTTAGATAAAATGATAAATGAAATGGTGAGTTTTATGCATCGTATATATTTATATTTCTACTATATTTAACGGTGGCATGATGTAGTTTAATGTATTTATGAATGCAACATACAACTTTAAACAGTTTTTACTTTATAAGGGCTATCTTTTTTGGTATATACTTTAGTCATGTAGTACACCTTTTTGTATCCAGTGAGTGAAGTAGTAGCAACTTAGTCTTTCGCAATTAGTTTTTAATCCGGTTGGTTTACTATTAATATTGATATAAAGTAGCTCAAATGCTATTATAGATACTAAGGCTATAATGTAATTAACCTATTGGGTAAGTTGATAAACTTTAAAACGTTTGGTTTTCCTTTTGAGATTAATGAAACTTAATTAGATAAACAGACCTAACCTAATATCTCTAATAACGCTAACACAGTTGATGTAACACGCAAGTAATGTAAACAATTAAAAGGATCCTAAATGAAATACATTTTTAACCTTTAAAGCATAAGATAAAATAGCTGTGTATTATAGCCATAGTTTGTTATATAACCTTAATGAAAATGTTCAGCCTAAGTAAAGATTTAACAAGCGCAATGCTATGCAATGAACTATTTAAAAAAGTATAGATACCCAGCTAAAACAAAAGAATTTTACGGAAGACAGTGAATAAAAACCGATTCCTTTTTTACAAAAGAAAAAAATACCTACATATGTATACTTATGTACGTTCATGTTTTTAAGCAATAGTAGACGGTAAGTGCGCATCTTTATCTCTTTAAATTGTCATTAGCTTATATTTTAAGGAATGCCAATGTTCACCGTTAACTTATTAAGGTAAGATAGTACCCGGATCCAGGACTATCACCTAATATAAAAATTGCATCTAAAGCAAATACCGTTCTTCTTATCTGATTGTGTACTAAGTATACATATGTAAGCCATTTTTATTGCAAGAACTTGACCTGGACTCAATTAATGGAACATCAATAGTGTGCATAAAAACTATAATCAATTTAGTAGCATTATATTCTTCTGTTCTGATGGACACAAGCACAGTTGACAGTTGTTTTTGTAAACTTATAATCTATCATCAATCATGATTCATGATAAAACTAAGGACGCTGATGAACAAAGGAAACACTCTCCACCTTTGTTCACTGACCAAAATCAATAGTAATACAAAACTAGAATACAGCATATAGAATATATGCTTACATGTTTTATGCCATGCAGTATTCTAAAATGCTTCAAACCATAAGCAGGTATGCACTTTCCACCTTTGCTATCCTATAAACGTATTTTGCCCTTGTGTACAATCGCATTTATTCTGGTGTGTTGTGTTTTCCGAGGATTATTTCAACTTTGTGTGTCACAACGAACAGTTAATTTTTGTATTTTTATATACTACTGCTCAAATATCCGGGAAAACCAGAATTGTTAAAGTAAGTGACAGATTTTGTAACTGAAAATCACTTTATATTCCAAAATAACTTAACCGTGCATCCTTTATGCTTTAAACTAATTTTACCACAATTATTGTATAAAGCTTTTTTAATAATTTTCAGAAATGGATGGACCTACGAAAGTGCTTGAGCTTCTTCAGGGGATGACAGATGAAGATTATCAGAACACAATGTATCGAGCTTTTGATCGGAAACGGCCAGCAG
>JAHZNG010003474.1:0-23017 GCA_027744375.1 Orchesellides sinensis
ATCATTTGTGACATAGATTCCCATGCTATGAGATAGGAAGTACATCTTCGGAAACCGTTTTTCAAAATAAACGGTTTCCATACCTTTATAAGCCTCTTAATCGATAGACTATATTATAGAGCATAAAACAAATACATTCAGTATAAACTACATACAAAAAGCCATAAGTCTCTGTTCATCCGGATTGCTAAAACTTTTATTGAAGTGTAATTTTGTAATATTTCCATTTGTATTATGTGTGAAATAAAATGTATGAGTAATGAATAATACCTATGTATATGTTACATGTTAAATGTTAAAAGGCAAACGTTTCATTTTACAAAAACAACAATATAAATGTTGCTGGTGACTGCCGAATTCTTCTTACATCAAAGTTGTTAATAATTTAATGGATTTCATGTATAATATCCTGGAGAAACCGGAGAAAGCAGCATATACGATAGTTCTATTCGATATTAACTACATTAACCAGTACCAGACGGTTATAAGTTTCAAATATTTAAGAGCTTCGTCTTGCACATATTGAATTAAGATCATCGTGTACATGATAACTTTCAAAAGTAGTAATAATGATTCAAGTTAAGTAAAAAGTTAACTCCTTTGATACAAATGCAAGCACCATAAATGCTTAACGAGATAACCCCATAACCAGCCACATCACGACTAATATAGAAAGGGAAACTGAAGAGTCATCATGAGTAGGGTTCAGGTTTTGGTTTTACATTGGATTGAAATTTTCATTCGTCATAAGTTGTTTACAAGATTATACCGCTTTTGTTGATGGGTTTAAATTGAGTGCATGGTCAAGGTAGACGTCTTCTTCATCCCCTTTACATTGCACATTTTGTACAGCAAATGAACCTTAAAATCTTAATCGCATCAGAGAGACTTTTCTACAATCTACATTAAGCCTACTAATAATATGTATACCTATATGTGTTACTACGAAATATTACTATATTGAAACGGTAATATGTAACAGCATTGTAAATCCTTGCAGTATTTACTGTCATCTCTCATTCTTAAAAAAAGAATGTATGTATAAGTATGTATATCTAGGTTAATCAAATGCATTCTTGGTTTCCACTTGAGAGAAAATGCATTTCTGCACCGCAAACTATCATTGATAGATCGTCATGATATGATGTTGGCAAAATATCTAGCACTGGTATAAACCACTAAGCGTTCAGTTTTCACACACGTGTATATCGAAATTATGTGACTTGCTTATTCATATGAATAATACATACCTTGTAGGAGTATGTAAATTACGATTTGTACATACATATTCTTCAGACATTCACTGACGCTGCGCGCTGTAGTTAAACTGAAGACGAATTTAAAGTGCAAAAACTCTGATTAGAATTTAAAATCTTCTAAGGGAAACTACTACCTGCACACATATTCAGTACTTAAGTCATGACTCATGACTAACGTTTGACTTAACCACAGAGATTTGCTTCAGAAAACATATGAAGACGATTTTTTATTTTAGTATATCTTAAAGTTAAAGAAGCCATACTTCCTCCCTAACATTCTTACGTCACCTCCTAGGTAAATTGTAGAGACGATTGGATCTGTAGTAAAAACTACAACACTCCCTAGCTCATTGTTGCGTTGCATCAATCATCAATTTACATGCCTGCCTGTGAAACTTACGATGTCGATGGGCCGTGGATTGAAAAATAACAAGTGAATCACTGAATTCACTGCACGGGCAATAGGCATTACCAAGCCTTGTATGTGCATTATGGGATATTTTTATAATTATATTTTGTTAAAAAGATACACATAGGTTATAGTAGTTTGAGTCTAACAAACATAAGTTTATACACATAAGGATAATATTTAAATATTTATTCCTACAAAAGCTTTGCACTAAATAGACCAGACCAGATAGGTTACTGATTGGCTCGGCAGATGCTTTTGTCTAACATTCAAAACAATCCGAACATTGCCATTCAACAACTTAACCCATTTAATGATAACGGCAATAGCCACACAACCCATCTTTATACATACTTAGTCGAAAAGGCTTTTAGGCATATTGCAATAACTAATACAAAATGAAAACTTTCCTTATGATCTTTCAGTAACTCTTACAAAATGTATGTATTTAAAATGTACATAGTCATGAATGCACTCAACTTTCAACAATCTGGGACTCGACTCGACTACTGGGGCAAGCGAGCAAGTAAACAAAGCCTGAAGAACCCTTTGAAAATTTTGTTCTGTATACTAGTGTACTTCGATTATGTACATAACATCACTATCACTTATTATCATCAGCAAATTCCTTATTCGATTTATTTTTCTCATTTTAAAACGCTAATGTGCTAAGAGGAACTCATCTCATTAATTTTCAGTAAGTCATGCAGCTAACTTTGTAAAATAATGCAATGCAAACGCGTTTACCTATATCCCCCCCATACCTCTGCCTCTGTCTGTTGTAGTCAACAAAACTAAACCTTACTACATTATGATACATTATGAATTATGAATACCTACTCATACTTTTGTGTATACCTTATGCGTACATGAAAGGATCCATACTGAATCTTGGTATCTTCATCATTATCTACCCGAATGATGAGTACTGAAAGGGGACTAGCAATGAAATCAAAAATTCACTCATTCATATACCTAAGTATGCATGTAGGTATTCATCTACTTCCACAGTGCTTGATGCTTTATAGCGGGTTAACAACCAGTAAGCTTACCTATCCATCTGTACATGTTACAAATACAAATAAAAATAAAATATTATAAAGTAGTTATTTTAATGAAAGACGTACATTATACAGTAATTTGCGCAAATTTTTAGTAAACATGCAAATGCTACGTAAGTTTTTTATAATGATCAGTAACAAAATGAAATTTGCTATGAGTTATATTATAGGTATTCATAATCCGTTCAACATGCACGCTTCGCTTGCAGACTACACCACATATTTTTTGCTTGCCAAACGCTTTGCTCAAGTCATCATGACTATGACAAGACAAGTGTAGAGTTTTTTAACCAATAAAGTTAACCATCTTATAATTAAAGACTATACTTTTGAGATACATAGTTGACGAGCCAAAGCAAAACATAAGAACGTCAGTGCAGCGGCGCAGGGCAAGAACTACGGTATCGGTAGTAAAGTTTTCATTAAATGCTCGTGCATTACATTGCAATAATTGCAGTCACTTGAGTGAGAAAAAAATACGTGCAATAGCTTCTGTTATTTTGCCATATTGCACCGCGTGCAACAATAGCCCAAAACTATAAAACCATCTAACAACGCTAAGTACTCTTCAGTAACAATAAAAAAAGTTAAATGCCTTGGTGGTATATAATATTGAATCAGTAGCTGTGTAATGTAAAGTGTGTGTGCAAATCATTTTCTTGTCATGCATTTGGACGCGAAGCTTTTTTAAGTCAAAAAGTTTCTGCATAAAGCACCTACTCTTTGGGTTCTTAAAATCTCCAATCCTTTACGAGTAAATTGTAATAAGATGTTTGTGCATATCCATACACAATACACACATTATCGTTGCATTTGCCATTGTTTTCTTGAGGTGCAACGGCGAGGATAATATAATACACAATGAACAGTTATCCCTTTGCCAATAGGTACCGTACCGTTCTTGTAAATCTGAATCAGTCCCAAAAATCCTGCAGTTGCAGTAATATATTTTTAGTCAACTTGTTTTGAGCGAGATGTGAGCGTGTGAGTGAGTGTGTACTGATGAATAATGGATAGCTGTCCAAGTTTCCCAATACAATGGTCAGTAGTAGGTCAGTGCTTCTTACAAGATATGGAGGATTGTTGATATATGGGATGCCGTATATGTATGCAATCAGTTCAAAAAGTTTTGTTCAACTCTGCAGTCTGTAGTAGGCCACGACTATGGCAATTATTGCCTCTGGTGTAAAATTGTTTTACGTACATGATAATCAAATTATTATTACAGAGAAATATATAGTTAATTAAAAAGTGTCAAAATGGTTGGGGATCGGATGTGAGGAGAGCTGAGCCACAATGGGAATTCCATTGCATGCCTTGCGTTGTTATCGATGAACAACACTATAGCCTTGGTCTTCGCCGCACTTCAGAACTTAGAGAGGTGATTGCATGAAGGTTCTAGCATACGTTTCATTTTACTGCTCCTTTTTGGAGTAAAAGGACATTAAAGCGTATTTACTAATCATTAGTATTTTGTGCGTTGCATTTAGTTATATTGTGAGTTGTTTTGTTTGCAGATTATTACATGGAATCTCATTCTATGAGTTTAAAAGCGGAGCAGTGACCTGTCAATGCCAAAGGAATCAACGTCAACAACAAAGTCAACCCACTAAATCTGCAATAATATACAATTTCTATGTCATAGATGATAGGGGAAAAGAACAAGGCTGTTATTATTAAGATAAGAGCTTTTTGTTCGGGTGTCACGAAAGGTATACGTGCGTCTTCATTAAAAACATGTGAATAGATAATACTAGCAGAAATACACAAGGTCCAAGTTTTAAACCAACAGTTTTGCAAAATTGGTGACATATTACATTTTTAACTTGAGTGAGAATCTTTGTTTCTGTTAAAATGGGTGAGTTTGAGTGGACAGCCGTTCAATCAAGTCCAACGATACATGAATCATTTACATAATGTCGCTCGTATAATTTTCAAAAAGTAAAAGTTGTTCTTTTTCACAATACAACAAAAAATATACATGTACTGATCACGGCTTAGAAAGGTGAACAAGAAGATACTCCTTGCCCCCATTTTTACTGTATACATGTGTGTTAAGTTACTATTACCTGCCTTAGTGAAAATGTTGGCAAACAATAAGAAGCAAACTTAAAAATAGCCGAATGCCCTGAGGACGGAAAGCCTAGACTTGGATTTACCTTTATTTTGACTTTCATTTCTTCATTCTGCTTTACCAAAAATGGCTCTTCTAATCAGCTTTACCCTAAACTTTCTTGGATTTCTCCTGACGCGTATCTATATTCCAGCCGGTTGCACCTGGCTCCTCTCTCGTTATGTCATTAAAGCCCCACCGATCTCCTTCGCTGCTGAAGTGGTAGCGTCATTCTTCACAGCACTTCTTTTCCTTCCAATAATTCTCAGCGTGAGTTTACTCAATCTCTGTGCCAGATATGTGTTGAGTTTGTACCTTCGTGCAAAGTATCACGGGAAGATATGGCTGATGGCTGGAAGGGACAGTTTTGTGAGTCATGATGAATATGCCAACTCTTGTAACCACTACTCTTTATACGTGCTCAAGGGGAAGTGCGACTTGCAAAAGATACGCAACAAGTTTGACTCCATCCTTAAGGAGAAAGATGAGAGTGGAGAGGAGATTGTGTATGACCGGATGAAACGAAGACTAGTCAAAAAATTTGGGTACTATTGTTGGGAGCATTTGGGGGAATCATTTGAGATTGCTCAACATGTGAGATACCTAACTGGGGATGAAAACACGGTTCTCACAGAAAATCAAGTTTTCGATGAGCTCAAAAAGCTATACGATTACCCCCTGAATGGGGAAAAGCCTCAATGGGAAATTCTTGTGATACCTAAATATTGTTATAAAAGTAGTAGTAATAATAACCAGGAGAATCAAGAAGAGGAGATCAGTAATATGGAATCAGATAGTTTGGAACCCTCCCCACCAACAAATGATGCGGTGGGAGGTTCAGAGCATTATGCATTCATTGTTCGCATGCATCATTCCATTATGGATGGAATCTCTGCCGGAAATGCATTACAGCATTATATGGCAGATAAAAAAATGAAATTGACTGTTGATCCCTTGTCGGATTCTCATCGACTTCCAGCATGGAAGGTTTTTCTTGCTTATGCTCAAGTTATCCTGTGTGGACCTAGAGCATTTTTCAAGACTGCTTTGCTGGATGAGACGAATTGCTTCCATGGACCGAAGCTTACGGGACCAAAGACGTTGAGCTGGTCTCGACAGGTGATTAAATTATTTTCGTGTATAAAATTGTATCTCGCGTCAATTCTAACTATCTTTACAAGCTAAAATACAAAGATTGTTATGCGTAGGTCAATGTAGACGCACTCCGCCGAGTGAAAGACGCCACAAGAACTTCAGTCACAGCGGTATTAGTATCTTGCCTTGGCGGCTCAGTTCGAAACCTGGCAATGAAGAAGTGTCTTCCAGTTCCTACACGCGTACATGCATTTCCTACAATAGGAATTCTGCCTTTTCCAGATATCAAGCCAAGAAATAGATTTACAATGGCCTTGCTCCCATTGTGCATCGGATTAGAGACGGGATTGGAACGACTCAAGTCTGCTCAAAAGTCACTCAAGGATCTCCTCTCTTCCCCGGATGTTTTGCTCAATTACCATCTGATGGAAGTAATTGGTGTGCTTCCTGTGCAAATAATCAACTTCTTTATTGACCTGTGTCATGCCACCTTACTCCTAAGCAATGTTCCAGGTCCAGCAGAAAGAGCAACCTTATTTGGAGGAGATGAAGTGACTGATATTGGCATTTGGGCACCAATCCAGCTTGGCATAGGTAAAAATGTCTTATTCTTTCACTATATCTTTTTAAAATATCTCTCTACTCTCATTATAAATTGTTAACACCTCAAAAATGCATTTCATTTTTCAGGAATCGGAATGTCACTGTTCAGTTATGGAGGTATAGTTCGAGCAACCGTAGTCACAGATAAGGTAGCATGCCCAAGTTCCTCTGATGTACCAACAATAGTTGAGGAATTTGAAAAAGAAATTGTAAACCTGACACGAAGTGCCGGCGTTCCTGAACACGAGGTCTTCGTTAGCAATTAGAATTAGAAGTGAAACGTCAGTCTTACATTATATGTATAATTCCATTACACATTTTAATGGTGGAACTAATAGTTTCAATTTCACATTATTCAATATTTCCTTTGAAGTTTTTTACTAGTTGGGTTACCACTGTTTGTAGTAAAATATATATACAGTCAACAGTGTGTGTTATAAAAGATAACTTCAGGAAAAAGAATACCTATTGAGAATCCTAACACAAACGTCAAATTCAGTTCATGACTGCAATACTTACCACTATTGATTCATTTGTTCGCATCGCATGATAGTACTGACGAGTAAGTTGTACTGCCTAATGAATTTTAAGCGGTTACGCTCTTGTAACTCTGTGTATATAATTTAAAGAGATAAGATGTCTGACAAATTATCGGTGTACTGAAGCAGTTCAACAGAAGTACGCGGTGGTAATTCACACAGCATGTTACGTTTATTGCAATATTGATATTGAATGTCTAGGAATAAGAACGAGTTTTTTACAAAGGAAATCGTGTATGTGGTACTGTTATTTTTTAATCTATAATGTAATCTGTAAATATTTAATATTGATGGTTTAGATGTGAGTTGATGACTGTAGTTAGAGTGCATGTTTTTGGTTTTGAGGTGTGGTGTAAATTATTGTTAGTAGACAGAGATGGTTAAGCTTTTATATATGTAGTAGTACATGCAAAGTGTAGCAGTTTATGCAGTAAATCAAGAGACATAATCTACAATATCATCTACATACACAAATAATTACTACTAATTCGCATTCGAAAGAACATGCTTGATGAAATTTAAGATTGTCTGAAAATTGACTTGCCGTCATATTTCTCGCATTAGATCATCAGATTCCTCAACCGAATCAAATGCGCACCTTAAATTGGTTTTATTTCACATGTGTGTACATTTCACTTTTTAAATCGCAGACATGTGTGAGAAGTTTAAAGTAAAATTTAATGATTATAAAATTCTAGTTGTAATTGCAAGACACAAAGATAAGCAAGGTTTATAGATATTTGTGGGAGGTACCTAAATTATGGTTCTAGAGAGACTCAGATTTCCAAAAGCTACACATTCTCAGTTAACTAATTCTGGATTTCCATGGTGGAAGGAAGCCGGAAATGTTTTCCAGGACAAATAACAGACAGAATCATAAGTAAAAACTTGTACTCCTTCCATTACGCTTTAGACTTCATACCCCAAATATACTTTACACATGCCCAAAATCCTGTATAGTTGACAGAAAGCTATCATTTTTAGAAGTGAAATCTTCAATTTTTGCCCTTAAAGTATAAAAATAGAGGAACAACCGTATTTGCATTTGGGATGGAAGGTGACGGTAATAGACTGGAGCAAGTCCCCGGAATGTGGATCATTCCATTAACAAAAGACAATCCAAGATCCCGAGCAGCCACGCCAATACCTCATAGCAAATCAGCAAATCCATGCAAATATTGCAATCTGACACCAAAACGAGCATCCACTTATGTTTGCTATTTTAGTGGAGTAAGTCCACAAAACACTCCCAAAAGAACGATTTTCATTTTTTATTTTTATTTGAGGAAACTGACATCCAGTTCATTTAACAGGCAAATCACTTCACAACACTGCTCTACTTTCTACTCATCTTTTTTGTGGTTAAGCATCTGAATAACAATCATGCCCAACACAATACTAGTAAAGACAGCGAGTCAAATGAAATTGCCCAATATTTCGAATGCTTTTGCAAAAGTGAAAAACATGAAATTGTGAATACAATTCTAAACATCTTTACTAAGAAATATCCTATTTAATTCTAATGTTTTCACAAATAGTTATCGGGAAGGCTAGTTCCGACCCATTATTCTTTGCAGCCTTTGTGTATCTGACCATCAGAGAAGTTGCTGTTCTTTTGCTTTATCTGGTGATTTACCGTAGAACACCATTCGTACGTAAAAAACTATATCTTACTATCTTAATTACATATGCAAATATGTACACTGCATATTTTTGCAATTAAAATGTTCATACTTTCAGTATCGTTCTGATGTTAAAGTACTTCAATGCTACGTTATCGGATTGTGCTTCGCCTTTTGCCTTGGAGTCTCTGCAGTTCTTGTGATTTATCTGCTTCTTCCCAACCTAACCATTTTCATATTTCCTCTATCCTTCTGTCTACTCGTTGATATGTACGCCATATGGATCTTCATCTCTGCACTAGGTCGCTCTCGAAGATACGATCAAACTAAAAAGATTTACACAACTAT
Organism: Orchesellides sinensis; assembly: GCA_027744375.1. Lineage (NCBI taxonomy): Eukaryota > Metazoa > Arthropoda > Collembola > Entomobryomorpha > Orchesellidae > Orchesellides > Orchesellides sinensis. The sequence goes on from JAHZNG010003474.1 coordinate 9,050, forward strand.
CCACAAAACTGGACATTTCCCATGCGGAGATCCAGTAAAAAATTACAATCTTCCTGTAAGCATTCCAGAATATAATGAACAAGTCATTCCTCACCAATCCCAACAAGGAATCGGTCATGGAATAGTAATCGGGGAATAATTTAGTATATAATTCATATTTTCATGATTTAATTTCCAAAATTTCTTTTTATTTCATCTGACTGAATAAAAATCATAAATCATTGTTAAAATCTGACTGATGGCGTCTTTTTTAATCTGATACATGCGCCATCTATTGTTTGTTTATAAAACTAATACAACCCATAAATAGCAGCAACTATACCCGCGGAATCAGGCGGCGGTCTATGGGAGACTAAATAACACACATGCCTACCCATGTGCATTTTAGGGAATACCTGCTATAAGCCTCCTGCAGCCTGCTACCGCTACCTCTCCCTTGCGCCTGTTATGCATTCTCAGCTAAATGTGTACACCCCACTTAGCCGGCTTGCTACGTAGCCTAAAATGAGGCGTGCATCAAGCATTGTATATTGATTGTGTGTTTGAGGTACAGGATATTTCAATAGGTATCTGTATAAAATATCCTTTCCCGTTTTGTGTGTGCCATGCCATGCCGTATTCCTTCTCCATGCTCTACCACGTGCATTTACTCTTATGCAGAATGTAGATGCTTTTATCGTGCATTTACGGAAAAGCTATCTTGACTGAACTAACAAACATTTTTCTTCGTTTTGGATTTTAGGATCACTTTTTCTTGAGTAGTTGTGCCGAGCCGAGCTGTTCTGATTTCCAGTTGACGCTTACCGACACGTCGTTAAATATTTTTAACAATATATATTTTCGCATTTATAACTAAAGTTAATTAGTTGACTGTCATTACCTGACAATCTTAGAATACATTTTAAAATATTCTAAATAATATGGTTATCGACATGAAGGCGAAAAATAAGGGTAGACCTCAGGTGAGAATAAATATTAATTATTGTGAATTGATTCTAATTAAAATAAATATGTTAATTCATTCTTTTGGGGGTGATTGGCTATTTGTAAAAAGGTTTAGTTTGTAAATTATTACAATTAAATTAATTGGCATCTGTTGTATTTATTTTAATATTTGTAGTCCCTCCCTGGAACACCCGGTGGTGGTAAGGGTAAAGGCAATTTCAATCAGAAGAAGTCAATGTCTCCTAAAGGAGGTCCTCAGGGGAATGGAAAGCAATTTGGGACTCCTAAGCCTAAGCAGTTTGGGAAAGGAGGCAAGCCTGGACAATCCCCTCAACAGCAGAAACCACAACAACAGCAGCAGGGCATCAGTGCCAAGATGAACACTCCATCTCCTGCTAAGGCGAACAAGAATAAAGCGGAGCAAAACGGAAGTAACAAGAAGGCAGATTTCTTGAAACAGTTGAGCGATAAGAGCAAGACCATTCAGAAAAAGAAGGGTGACCAAAACATGAGCAAGGGACAGAGGAAGAAGAATAAGAATACTAACCGTCATCATCGTTTCCAAGAAGTAAGTAGAGTGTGATGTGATGTGGTTATAATTGTATTGTATGATAGTTCAGATGGTTGCGAACGAGCAGAGAAGCTTTATGTTTTAAAAGATAACTAATGTAAGGTCTTCTTTCTTTATAATCTCAGAAACTTAACGCCAAAGTGAGAACACCACAGTCGTGCGCCAGAGCTTTGAAAGCAGAACAAGAACTGACCAGCACTCAAGGAAGACTTCTGAAGATAACTTTACCTGATCCAGTTATTACAACGGACTTGGTTAAGGGATGGTCAAATTCATTAGAATCCGTGCTTTTTGTTAAGCCTATGGAACCAAGACATTTTACTGTAGTCCTTAAGGCAGGAGCTAATGTCAAGAAGGAAGTGGAGAAACTGAGCAAGGTCACGGTTGGCAGTGGTCAGCTGACCATCAAGGAGCATGATACAGCAGAACTTGGACACACTGGTGGCCAGTCAAAGGATCCCGTTGAAATGATTGATCCATATACATTGTAAGTTGAAAAGCGAATTTCTTATCTTTAATGGCATTTTTATTAATGTTTATAGCAGTATGTTTTGGGTTTTTGCTTTAGATACGTTACAAATCTTTCGGAAGGAGCCAATAAGCCTGAACTGCAGAAAATCTTTAAAGGAGCTATTATTTCTAATCCAAGAAGACACAATCCCAAGATGGGCAGCTCTAGTAGGTTTGCATTTGTTTCTTTCGACACTGCTGAAGCTGCTCTCACTGCTTTTAAGGAAAATTACAATAAGGCTATTGACGGCAAAGCTATTGTTATGAGGTTCAGAAGAATTTCCCCTAATGAACTTCGTAAACAAGCTAAGAATCAGAAGGCGGAAGTTGCTAAAACAAAGAATGAACCAGTTGCCTCCCCCAATGCTAAGGCTAAGGAAACCGCGACAACTAAGGCTGCTAAAGCTGCTGCAGAAATTAAGAAAGCCGCTGGTGATGCAAAGAAGCAGCAACTTGGAAAAGGTAAACAAGCCGTGAAGCAAGAGCCGGACGATGATGAGGATGAGGATGACGAAGATGATGATGAGGAAGGAATGGTACGCTAAATTGTTCTTTTCAAACTTTCTGATTACAGCATTTATATTGTTAAGATCATCGGCTTCTTTAAATTAGATGTCACGAGATTGCCCAAGATATTAAAACGACTTATTTTATTAATGTTTCAGGAATTGGGGGAGGAAGATGATGATGACGACGATGACCAAGAAATGGTAGGTTTTGTTTAATCGTATGTAACTGAAACTTTTCTCGTATGTTGGTTCTGGATATTAATGATGGACTTGTATTGAATTCACAGGATGACGATGATGATGAAGATGATGAGGAAGATGATGATGACGACGACGATGATGATGATGATGACGACGATGATGATGAGTAAAGATTAACCTGACTATAAATCGTAATCATGTATCCGTACGCCATGCGTTTTGTTATACTTTTATTTTACTAAGGAATTTTTATTTCGAAGGGTAATTAGGAATATACTTTTACGTTTTGTTTTTTCTCTTACTTGAAGCAAGTATCAAATTGTTTCATAAGTAGTAGTTAGCTCATTCTTATTCGGTATTTAAATTACTATAAAGCAAATATCTATCGCGCATTTCTTAGCTGTGTTAAAAGTAAGGGCGAGTGTTATTAATTAAAAGATGTATATTGTGTCCGTTCACTTTCTAATCTTCTGTTTATGGGTGTATTTATAATGATTATTTTGAATCTGCTGAATTCATAAACAAGATGCATAGAAAATAATTACATATTTTCGTTAAAAAGTTTTAGAATTTGTTTTTTAATATGGATCTTTGGGTTTTGGTAGCTTGTACTTTTCAACGAGATACTTACGTGTATTCAGTCATTGCCAACCAGTCACTTATGTATGAGATATAATAGAGATCCATGAGATATGACCACTGGAAAACTACTATGAATATAAATTATTATGAATAGATCTTAGATGAGTAAATATAGTAAAATTACAGAAAAGTTATAAAAATCAGGCATTGCTAAGAAATTTTATTTCTTGTAAAATGGACAGTATTGAGCATCATAAACTGTAAACGCATTATTAACACAAATTTGAGCTATTAGCAAAATCCCTTATTTGCCGCAGAATGCAAAGTTACTCAACATAAGAGGATCAGATGACAAAATTCAGTGGCAAATATCTGCAAGGACATACTAATTGCAACATCACAGAGTGTATCATTGGTCTCTAACAGTAAGCCTAGTTGTATATCTTACATTTATGTCATGCATACAAAAGAAGGCATTATATTATTTTTAAAATCGTATTTCCGTTTGAAGAAAAAACTATTTAGGCTGAAAAATCGTTATGCCTCAGTATTCCATTTCAAAAATCTCACAAGTGCTCGTTCCCACTCCGCGAACGTCTTCAGTAATGTGTGTTCCAGTTCAGCCTTTGGATAAAATACTTTGTCAACTTTATACAGTGTTTCTAAGCATTCTTTATTATCCCAGAATCCTGTAAATAGGAAGTAAACAAACATACATTATATGGATATTCAAATATCCTATAGGATAATGTGCAACATTCTTGTAATTTAATCTTCAAGAAACTAAAAACAAACCTGCATTTACTCCTGCCATAAATGCAGACCCCAAAGCAGTCATGTCTTTGCACACAGGTCTAACGACTCGTTTTCCGGTCAAATTGGCAATTGTTTGGCAAACAAAGTCATTATTTGAGACTCCGCCGTCAACTCTATTATTAACCATATATTATGTAACATATCATAAACAAAAAAAATTAACATTACACAGTCTCAATAAATAACAAGTTCGTACTTTATATGATCGAATTCAAAATCTGTTTCTGACTGCAGTACATTGAGCAACTGCTGAACACGAAATGCTAAACTTTCCAAAAGGGCTCGGACAAGGTGAGCCTTTTTTGTGGTTTGGGTAACCCCAATAAATCCTGAAGCTGCTAAGTTATCGTTATATGGAGCCTGATAAAAAAAAGATTTTGAATGACCAAACTTTTAGTAAAGCTGAAATAGAGTAATATTGACTATTATTATGCATAAAAACAAAACTCTATACCTGCAGTCCTTGAAATGCAGGGATGAAGTATACTCCTCCAGTATCTGGAACGGATTGTGCTATGTCACTAGAGTCTTGTACATTATTGAATAATCCTGGAATCGAAATCAATGTTGTTACTAAAATTCAGTTTTAGTTGCTTACAAGCAGTCACCGCATGACATAATTAGTTATTGTCCATACCAATACTTTTTCCCCACTCAATAACATTAGCATTATCATGGGACGCTCCTTCAGCAATGTACGCCAGCTCGTATCCATACTTCCATCCAACAAGGGGGTAAATTCCTCCCACAGAAGCGTGCGGCTTATCGCCAGTATTTACATCCAAAAAAGCTCCAGTCCCTAACGTAACTTTAACACTTCCTCTACGAAAAGAGCCAGATCCGAACATGGAAGCCGACTGATCAGCTATACAACAACGAATTGGAATGTCAGCCCCCTTAAATATTTTGCATGAGCCAAAGTGCTTGCCACATGTGGGGACAAGTTTAGGCAGTATTGAGGAAGGAAGTGAGAACATTTTTAAGGCCCAGTCTGCATATCCCAATTCAAACGGATCAAAAAATCCGGTGACACATGCATTACTAAACTCGGTTACGTGGTGTTCTCCTTCTGTTAGCTTGTAAATCAGGAAAGTATCTAATGTCCCAAACTTAATTTGGTTCATTGCAATCTTTTCACGAATTCCTGGAATGTTGTCTAATACCCAGAGCAATCTCATTGAAACCTGCCAATAAAGTAAGAATAAGTTTGCTCACAGTAAAGTATTTAAATGAAAATGAATAAATAAATCCGATTTTTGTTTCTTACCAGCTCATTCATTAACCTCAGAACACTACCCGAGAGGTATCTTCGATTTTTGGTGATGCCATATAAAACCTTGCAAACTAAGCGAAAAGCCTGTTATTGAGTAAAATGCACATCTTGTAAAAACATTATTTTCTATTGTGATTACACTATTTTCATTTAAGTCTTCAATATTTCATTTTTTTACAGATGTCGGTCCTTACTCGAACATACAGAGAGTTATCCCATTGTTTCACTAATTTGGAAGCTCTTCTATCCTTCCACGTTATAATATTAGTTATTGGTTCATTGTTATTTTCATCCCAGCAAAGGAAGCTAGATCTTTGAGTGGAAATGCTCATACACGCAATATCGGACGGAGAAATTCCAGCATCTATACAATTAAAAACAATATTAAATCCATTAGGCTTATCTTTTATATGTAGGTCACAAGTTCAAATGAGATATGTATCAAAATATAAAAATAATTTACCTTGGACAGCGCCTTTCATAACGTAAATGACTTGCTCCCATAACACATCGGGATTGATTTCTACCCATCCCGGCTTCGGATACTCCAGTCGTATCTGTAATAAAACGGCAAAAGACATATTTTATTTTAAATGCGAATAGTATAATAATTATGTACATAGATAACAAAGTTCTAAGCTAGTATTCATATAGCATATCATTATTGTATGCTTTTTTAAGCTACATTGCATCTCTCTCTCATCTTCCTTTCACCTTTTGTATGTAGCTACTTAAATGCAATTGTTTTTGTTCATGCAAGATTTGCCTTTCGCCGGTAACAGTGCTCGCTAATAATGCCTAAAGAAGCTAAGATGTTATCACGTCTACATACCTGGTGCTAATTAGTTTATGAAGTTTAATTAGAACTATATTGTGTCTTTTTATGCATTTTATTTTATATTGAAAGATTTGGTTGCAAACCTTTAAGCAAACAAGGGGGTCGACGTGTCTTGTTAGAGCTGTATAAAAGCTTAGCAAAATGATGTATGTATAACTGTATGAGTATGTTATGTATGCATCAAACATCAAACTATATAAAAGGTAAACTCTGATTTTCGGAGTAACAATAATACTAAGTAAGATGAAAATTCGAATTAACTATTGTTAAATGACTAATGATTTGTTTTATTTGAAATGAGCTCAGCATAATAATTATTGGGTATGTTACGGTAGAAGAAAAAAATAGCAACTTAGTTGTTCAAAACATTTCATACTCAGAAAAATCTCAGAAAAGTTTAGACAGAGTGTTTTTCAACTTCTCAACCCAATCTTTTGTTACATTGGTGTAATTGTGTTGCTTTTCACCATGTATATTGCATTGTTCAATTTATTTTTAGAGCTTATTCTGCAAAGATATATGGATAGGCGTATGCATTATGTACGTGAAAAGTTTAAAAAACAGTTAAGCCTGCAAAAAACCAAAATTACTTTCATGCTCACTGAACAGTAATTAGAATTATGATGAAATGATGAGGCAGGAGTAGCTGGTCGATTAAGGATTCTTGTTATTAAAATCTGTTTTAGTGCATGAAACTTGAACTTCGTAAATGAGAAGACAATAACATTTACTTCAATTCATTTTGCCCATGCAGCCTGATTTAGATCCGCTCCTGATTCTCAAATCCCACTTATGGAAGGAAATATCAAAAAGATGTATAAAATGTACGTTTAAAGTTAAAACTGTATTCAGCTGAATGGGACCGATTTTATATTTTACCTTACGTTGCCATTTCATATTCAGTTTGCGATATTATGATGAACTCTGATAATAATTTTGGATGACACAAAGACACAACCCTACAGGTCCAACTTGTATTTTCCACAGCCCAAAAATAAGAAGCTTATTGAAAGCAAAGCAGAATCAAAAATATAAGATGCCAAAAAAGAATGTACCTGGCTTTGAATAAATATAATATGATAAAACGGGTCTCTCTTTTTTATTATGTAACGCTCACATCACTTGTGATTATTGTGATCTATCATAATTAATTTGCCAAGGCGTAAAGTAAGAAATTCAAGCATTCTTCCATCGTAAATATGCGTGCGTGGTCAGCAGCAGTAAGTTCTTGTGAGAGTGGGAATCATGTAAAACTCTGATAAATACATTAATTTTATATCTACGAAAGAAATGGGTCACCATATCCAACGCGATTTTTAGACTTTTATGCATATAAAAATGACAAAGTATCCTTTTTGGGACGTAAACCCATTTATGGAAAAACTTGCAAACTGTTAATATCTCATAATGCAAATCTTTAGAATGGTCAGAGATACTGGTAAACCGATAAAACTCTTACCGAAGCTGTTTCTTGTCCTCGAATGACTGTCCGTTTGTCAAAAATTAGGCATTTTATTTTAGTTGTTCCTACATCCAAAGCCGCTACAAACTGTTCTCCACTATCCCCACTCATCTTACGATTCTTTCCAAATTATAACTATAACCGGAAAGGAAAAATATTCACCGATCTAAGAGATACAAAATACAAACTAAGAAGTATACTAGGGGCAGTACACAGGGCATCAAATTGCTTACAGCGCCGTGGAAAGTAAATGCGGATTACTATCTACAACAATATGCATTTACTTTTGGAGCTGCTTATATCACATCACTTTCACTGTTTATATTTCATTGTTATATTTTATGTACTGTATAATTGTGAGTCATTTTTGTACTTGTCTATTAAAAATTGTGACTTTGCTACCCAATCTTAGGGCTATGCTTTGAATGCATACATAAGTATCAAAAAAGCAACATCCGCATATTTTGTAATTTGTTCATTCCCCATTCCCCATTCCAATTTACCTCACTCCCACACATTCACACTATTTTTGTCACTATCAAAACATCCTGCTTTTGTATTCAGTATTGTAAAATATAAAATATTTTAATGGTCACGTCATTTATTCGTCTTTGCTGGACTGCTGGACAAGCTGGTTTACCATCTGCTCAAGTTCACACGGCACGATCCCAATGACTTTCTTACTGTAAAGAAAAACAATGAGCCGACTTTAGGAAAAAATCAATAAAGGAGAACATACTCACAAGTACAAGAAAACAATCAGCATACCAAAAGAAGAAATTCATATTAAATATAGATTTGATTTTATAATCATGGTATATGCATATTGGACTGGTTGACTTGACAGGTCTTTGGTGTATAAAGTGTTGGTCCTTGGTCCTACATGGGCATGCAATATTTGGACAGAGGAACTATAAAGCTATAAGAAACTTGGACAGAGGACAGCACGGAATGTAACAGTCCATAACACTTATCATATTTTACGCTCAAAAATGACTGTTCCTTACTATATCATTTACTGAAAAATGCAATGCAAATGCAACCCAATGTCGCGTCGATATCAGGTCTCCTTCATCACTCCAGATTGTTGTGTAAACATACTACTGAGTACTGAAGGCTATAGCTGGATTATAATTCCAGTATGGACAAAGTTGCAAGAAATGGAAGATAAACGAAATTAAATGTACTCCATATACAGGCTAATTACCATAATCTTATCGCTGCCAAACTAAATGTTTAACTCAGAAGTTTACAAAATATTTTCAGAATGGAATAGTTCTGCTCTGCTGACATTTAGCTCGCTAACCGGCCATATGATATAAAACGACCACTCCCGTCTTTCGTTTTGATGTCTCATCCCAACAACCTGATCTCAACAACTGTTCCATTAGAGGACCATTCTGTCTGTAGCTGTAGTGCAAAACAACTTTCCTAGTGCTTCCGGCTTCCTGCTTTGCTATCCCTGTATCATCTATTCTGTCTGTAATCTCTTCTCTTACATATAATATTGATAAATATATACATATGTTTTTTCTGTGCTTGTTACTAGCAGTACACACTTTCCAATGGATCAATTTAGTTAAAAAACTGATGCAATGGAAGGCAAGTGGAGCAAACATGAATATTATGTTGGTATATCATGATGGTTGCATTGGAACAACGGGAAAGGGTTATGATGTGTTATTATTACAAGTTACAGAACAAACATGACTGTTCTTTACTTTGCATAATACACGGTATATATAAAAACTTACATAGCCATGTGTTTTCCATGAAAAACTCTTCGACGGACGGTTATTGCCAGTCAGAGTCGGTTCGCTTACTCAAACAAATGCAGTGTTTTCTTTTCACCCATGCAAATTGTAAACTTGTTCTTTATGAGAAAAAGAAGTCTTCGTATATATGTATGAAGCTTATGTGTAATTCTTGAGGACTGGAGGACCATGCATACTATATTTTTTATGTGTAATGTAGCTAAAAGTTAGCATGTCCACCAGTGCAGTACCCAAACGTTCTGAGCTCTTCTGCCGGTTTTATGGAGCATTCAATATTCTGTACATGATTACTCTTTTGGACCTAATAAAACATTTGTACGCTACTTTAAATAATACCAGGTAGTTATATGTATATTTAGGAAAATGAAAAATCATGCCATGTCTAGCTGGGCAACCAAAAGTACACTGTTACTTTACTTTCATGTGTACCCGTTATAAACGCTCTTTATGTCCATGGGCTGTAGGCATAATTATATGGCATGTAATTTCTAAATTAAATATTAAAATCACTGATCTCTAATCATAGCTATGGCTGTGTACTCCAGACGAAATTGGGCATAAATTGTAAAGCTGTGCTACTGACTGCGGCATTATATCTACAAAATGCTACACAATCCTTAAGAGTCTTAACGTGGTACGCATACGTTTGTTTAAGAGTATTTTTACCTGAAATACTGTTCATAAGCTAACCCATAGCTCCACTATACCTATACCTTTTTATGTAATGTGTGTTATCGGGATAATTCATTTTTTAAACGCTTTGTATCCTATGTACTTTGTACTCTTAATGATATGTTATATACCTACCCTATCAAAACCCTGTAACGATTTATTAGCATAATGATTTACACGTAAAGCAAACATTATCTACTTTATATGTATGTACTAGTACAAAAATCAATCGTATCTAACGGTTGTTTGCAAAATTGCATGGAGAAAATTTAATTCGGCTTATATTTACCTATACTTAATTTTTATTCCGGTCATTTGAGTGGTTAAAGTTAATTAATAACCGGTTACTTTAAAAATGTTGATTGAGTTTCTTTGGAACATATCAATTTATTTAAGACTGTAAGCTGAAAATTTCAAAGGCAATCAAAATCAGATGGAATGTAAATCTTATGTAATTTGTTCTCGTGATTTTTATCATCACATTAGGATTAGGATTAGGACCTCGAAATGGTAGAGAAAATGCAATCACGAAACTTTTGTGCTCACTCACAAGACTCCATGAAGCTAAAAGAGAAAATTGCATGTGGCTTTTTATAGGAAAATATCGTGATCACATCACAATCACATCACTTCACGATCTATCATGCAGCATTATTTTAGTCAATTGCTTGTTGTGTGAACCCGGAAATACTTCTTACTTTATGATTTTTTAACTCTGAAAATGTTTTCTAAAATGACTGAAAGCTTGATGTTATAAAAATGCTGTTAGTAGTTTGTTGTACAGATAGACGTTACACTTGTAAAGCTGCCAATCTGAATTACAAGTAATTTTATCACGATACTTACTTTACTCATGTTTCAGGGGTTCTGAGTACTGATTATCAGATGTACAATGGTTTGTAAAATGTAAATTATGCTGTACATGATCTCATAAATGATTTTTTAAATGTTTTTTTTTTTAATTTAGTGCAAAATATAATAATCTATACCTGTCTTGTATGAAGATTAGGGGATGCCTGTTTGTGAGATGTCATAACATCCCCCACAACAAATAAAAACTGTTTACAAACTGGCTCAGAGTTAATGTTTTCATTAAGTTTTAGCTATATAATGTTTTCTGTACTGAATTGCAAATCTTCATGCTAACTACATGGATGATGGATAAATTTAACTGCAAAATTTTGGCATATTAGACCTCCCTGTTTACTTTGTACTCGACTACTAACCAGAACTAAGTAAGAACTCTAAGAACTCAAACATCGGACAATGTTTTTATGAGATTTCCCCATGTATTACCCTTGTTCACATTTACTACATAGATAAAAGTTGTTTCCCACATACTCTTTGCGACCAATTAATCCCCTTTTTTTCAAGGATAATCTTACAAGGTTCACCTTTTTCATTGCATGCAAATTCACAGCAAGAATGACAAACGCGGGGTTTTGCTTGTCTAAAGAAATAATGCATTGTTTTATTACAAATAAAATTTTATCTGATACAAGGACTGATGTGAAGTATTGTATATTTGTAACTTATGAAACTTATACATAAGTTAAAATCAGGACATGGCGATTCTTACGAAAGTTTCTCAGCAATAAAGTACTTTGGAGCCTTTAATAAAAGAAGGCAAACTCTATTTTAATTTATACCAAGTGTTAGAGTAGCCAGTATACCAAGTATATCACGTATTCCAAGTTCCAAAGACAGCATGCGTAAAGAAACCTTACGCAATACTAAAACAATACTTCTATTTCTAGTGCCACAGCAGAAGAAACAGAAAATATATTTGTCTTATCGTACGGTAGCCTTATAAAATTTATACTCAACAAAAATCATTATCAATTACTATCTCCTTTCATTCACAGCTTTTAATTAAATAAACATTCATATCACACATTGAAAAAAACCTACAAAACATAGTTTATTAGCATTTTGCAGCTCATCCTGCCGGACTAATCTATAATTTGTATCTTCTTCAATCAAACTTTATAATCAAGTTTCTTATGTGCTTTACTTATAAGAAAGTTGGATTTTTATGCGCATAAATTAGGATTAATAAAACTATAACAGCGTCTAAGAGTATGCTTAGGATGTACAATGCACAAAGCAAACCTTAACTTTACCGACGAAAGGACGACGCGACGGAAGGAAACTAAAGGTTATGTTAACTATCTGTTCACTATAAAAGGATTGTACTTTATTGGATGATTTAATGTATAAAGGTCTACAATGGGTGAACTAAAGGCGTGCGTGGGAAGATGTCACTAACAATAATGATTAGACATAATATATCAACATTACTAATCATTAATCAACCTTAATCCAGTTTCTTTTACTTTTTTAAAAAGAAATCCAACCTCTTAAACTCTTCCCTGAATTAACACGTGGCAAAGCGAATCGTTACAAATTGGTTTAATTTCACTTTAAAAACTTCTCTACTATGCTATATACTATTAGGTAAAAATGTTTGTGGAACAGCCAATTTCACTCCCTTGAAACCCTTCTATATACAATCAAAGTTAGAATAGAATTACAGTTACTTCAACTTACCAAAACGGTATACAAAAGGACTTCGTAGACTTATTGAACTGACTCGTCTAAAGGTGTCTTTATGAATTGCCAAAAAAATGTTTGACAGTAAACGATAAACAAAAACACGGAAACCTTTCCTAACAAACAGTTCATCGGCATCGGTGAAGCTTTCTTTCAAAATTCGAAACAAAATGGTATAACTGTTTGCGAGGAAAACAATAATTGAGCACCTTTCAGAACTTCCACTAGCTCTAGCTATCGCTTTTATTACACGAGCGCATGCACTAACCTATGCAATAACAACATTCAGTTGTCATTTAAAAACACGATATATTTTAGGCACTAAACAATTGCTTATTTAATATATTACAATAAATAATGCACTGTATTTTAAATGAACGCCATGCTACGCAAGGCGACAAGATGATGAACTGCAGTAGGAAGGAAATGCAGGTCTTTATTTTACCAGCCATAAACTCAAACTGCTGTCAATGCTCATCAGTACAGGCACGAGTATGATTACATGACAAAGCATCATTAGCAAATGGCATAATTAATATCTCACCACACCAACGCATCACGCATTTTTATCAAGTCCATGTAATGCTCTTCTGTATACCGACTCAATGTAATCCTCTATACATTCTTTGCGTTTAATTTTTTTAAACTAATATACTTTTAAGATTTGCACATGATACCAAAGGTAAGGTGAAAGGCATGTGCCTATTGCATCGTTCAAAACACAAAACAGGTAGTCAGGTAGTACATAAAGGTACATTTATCTTGTTCTTTTTGAACACGTACATGTATCAGTTATATTCTTGTACATTTTACAAGAGTTATTATTGTGCGTATAATGCTTAATGTAATGCTATTTGAATTTAGTCTTCTGCTAAAAACAAACTGCGTCGATTCTAAATATTCTAATGTGTAGGCTTGTACACATTATTTATGTATTAAGTGTCCTCCTTTTTTCAAAGCTTTCAAATGCCTTAGAATGCATTGTGGTTTAGCTGTCGCTATTTTTCCTGAGCTACAGCAGTTAGTAATGCACATGCCGTCGATGAGTATTTTTTGAAACCTACCTGTAATAAGAATGTACAACTTTGAAACGAAACTGCATTGTGCAAATGAATGGTTTTACTTTTAAAAATTCAAAGATAAATCTCTGCATGCTTCAAAAAATTTATGAGAGCAGTTGTTGCAGCAGTTTGAGTTTATGGCTGGTAAAATAAAGACCTGCATTTCCTTCCTACTGCAGTTCATCATCTTGTCGCCTTGC